>NJPR01000023.1:0-265220 GCA_002946385.1 Rutstroemia sp. NJR-2017a WRK4 | reverse complement strand
GGGGAGGAGCGGGGGCGCGGGGGGGGCGGTGGCGGGGGGGGGGGTGGGGGGGGGGGTGGGGGGGGGGGGGGGCGGGGGTGGGGGTGGGGGGGGTGGGGGGGGGGGGGGGGGGGGGGGGGGGGGGGGGGGGGGTTTGGGGGGGGGGGGGGGGGGGGGGGGGGGGGGGGGGGGGGGGGGGGGGGGGGGGGGGGGGGGGGGGGGGGGGGGGGGGAAGGGGGGGGGGGGGGGGGGGGGGGGGGGGGGGGGGGGGGGGGGGGGGGGTGGTCAAAACAATTGGCAAGAACACCATAGTGGCGGAGGTGGTGACAAACGTAACCTGCCAAACCCAATATGACTTTGACATCGCATTTAAAGGCGTTATGGGAGCTGGACCCGCACTTGTGTAAATTCTGTAACTGCGTCTATTCAAAGCTAGTATTCAACAGCTTCTAGCGCATTCTGCTGGACCTAGGCACGGCGCGAACCGGATGCTCCAATTTTGTGCATGCGCTTCGTGCCTCTGCCTCTGGCTTGGCTCGATATTACAACGTTACTTTAATGTTACTTTGCCGAAAACGCCCATAAGGTCTCGGCTGCTCAATTGAGCTAATCTTACTTCTAACCCCGCATTCACGCAGCATCCCTTGTAATTCCCCTCCCTAATCTTCCGGATTTTAACCCACCGAGGACCTAACGCGGTGTCCCCATCTAGGGAAAGGTGCTGGGGTCCGCGATTAACGGTGCATTTTGAGGCTGCCCGGCACTTCAGCATCTGACTCTATCTTGGTAGGTGCGGTATAAAAACACGCATTCTAGGAGATATCTTCTCCATCACGGTGGTGTTTATTACTAGCAGAAATTGCTTGTGTCTTCACCAAACGATTCGTTGCCGTCAACAATTTCAAATTCATCGATAAAAGCCTCTCTATCCGGAGAGTTCTGCAATTTCTACGCTGATCGTAAAAGATATTGCCAATCCTTTGCCTCAGGAGCCAAAACTGTGTTCGAGTTTTTCGAAGCCAGTATTCCAGGCAGCAAAGTCGATCAGCATTTCACAGGCCGGAGTTTTGCTGAATCAGACCTTCAACTAATCCCAGTTGAATACTGGTTTTGCTGTTTTATTTCTAACGAGAACGAGGAGCACTCTGAGCTAATGGAAGACACCCTCGGTGTGGAGAAGGTGGCGATAGTCTTCAGTCACCCAAAAGACCATGCTATTAATGCTGACGAATTGCGACTCGCTCAATTGGGTTAGTACTACTCATACACTGAACAAGAGTGTGGTCGCTAATATGCCAGCCAGGTCATAAGCAGGAGTTGAAGCGCCACTTCACCCTCCTGTCACTCATTGGTCTCGCTTCTACGGCGACTGTTTCTTGGACAGGATTGGGTCTAGGAATTGTCACCGAGATCAACGCAGGTGGCCCTGGTGCTATTATATATGGCTTCATACTGGTTACTATACTTCAATCATTTCTTGGAGCCTCGCTTGCCGAGTTCGTATCCAGTTACCCCACTGAAGGCGGCATGTATCACTGGATAGCCGAAGTCGCACCAAAGGAGTCGAGCGCTATTCTGAGCTTCTTTACTGGATGGTTCACGGTCTTGGGATGTTAGTGACAGTGACCTCCACATGTAAAAATCTACGAAAAGCTAATTCTCATCTCTCCAGGGATTTTTACTACAGCGTCAACAGCCTTAATATATGCCCAGACGATGATGGCCCTCATTGCGCTCTATCTCCCGGATCTGGTGATCCAGCGTTGGCAGACGTTCATCATATACCAGGGACTGAACATCATCACAGCAAGCATAGTTCTCTTTGGCAATAGGTTGATTCCAGCGATCAACAAATTTGCATTATTCTATGTCCAGATTGGATGGTTTGTGGTGCTCGTCACCGTTCTCGCTTGTGCGCCTTCGCATCAGAACTCCAAATTTGTCTTCAAAACTTGGATCAATAATACGGGCTGGGAGAACAACGTCATCTGCTTCATCACTGGCTTGGTCAATCCCTTATACAGCTTGGGCGGCCTTGACGGAATTGCGCATATCACAGAGGAGATGCCAAACGTGAGTTATTTCAGGTTCAAACTAAAGTCATCTTGAAAACGAGTATTGATGCCACGTAGCCTTCACGCAACGCACCCCTGGCCATTGCCATCACCCTTACCATTGCGTTCGTTACCGGTCTTTCATATATCATTGCTCTCATGTTCTGCGTTCAAGATTACTCCGCCCTTAGCATCACCAATACTGGTTTACCTCTTGCAGAGCTGTTCCGCCAGGTTACCCAGTCAGCCGGCGGTGCATTTGGTCTAACATTCATCCATTTTGTCGTACTGGGACCGACTACGATCAGTTCTCAGCTGTCTACTGGCCGTGTCCTATGGGCGTTCTCGCGAGATGGTGCGATGCCATGGTCCTCTACTTGGTCACGGGTTAGCACCCACTACGGGGTCCCGTTCAATGCACAGCTTCTCGTTACTGCTGTTATAGCCGCCCTGGGTTGCATCTACCTTGGCAGCAGCACCGCTTTCAACAGCATGCTTGGGTCAGCGGTCACAGTAAACAACATCGCTTTTTTGTTTCCCATCGGTACAAATATGCTAACAGGAAGGGCCAACATGTTTAAGGGCGAGTTCCATATGGGAGCCTGGGGATGGCTGGTCAATGGCATAACGGTAGCTTGGCTGATTTTTGCGATCATATTCTTCAGCTTCCCTTATTCTATGCCTATCGCGGTGCAAAGCATGAACTACACCTGTGTGGTTGTGGGTTCCCTTCCTATCTTGATCTTAGGCTGTTGGTTCATTGTGTCTAAACAATATAAGAAGCAAATCGCTACTAATAAAGAGAAGTCCTACAAGGCGTAAGACGAGGGAGGAGATTTCATATCGAAAGTTCTATTGAAGCTATTAGTATCTTACTAAAGTACTATTGGAAATAGGAAGGTTATTATATCTATATTATCACTTAAATAACGATTATTATCTACTTACTCACTTAGATAGAGAACTGGAGTGTCTCGTATATATAATAGCTAAGAGTAGTCAAAATAGTCTCTAACTTACCTAATAAGCATCTATAAGTTATTATAACCTACCTACAGTTGCTCCAACCCAGCGAGTACCCGATTCACCAGGTGGAAGTAGGTTTGCAGCATAACAAGAGTAAGATCGACCCGATATTCTAAACTATATAAACCAGTGAACCAACAAATATCTCTAGCAAGACTTCACTCCATTTCTCTTGAATTCAGTAATGAGCTGATATAGAGAAAGCTTCAATTCATATATAAAGGGTAGGACTAAAGATGGAAGACAGGAACGAAAGAACGAAAAGTTTAAAAGGAGTGGAACTCTTCCTGAGAATTCAGAAAGAGGGCTATACGACCTACTGTCATACAGAGCAAGCTAGTTACAAACGAGCCACGTCAAAAAAATCTATGTTTCAAAATATCCATTCATCCACCACTCAATTCCACGAATTCAATACTCCTTCATTCCCCCTGCTTCCAACATCTCTCTTTCCTCTCAGCACTCATCCTCCAATAAGAGAAACCATACTAATTATAGAGGCCATCCTCCAACTAGTATGGTTTCTCTAATCAGAGAAACATCTAACAATGATCACTATTTCCCTTTCCCGCATCGATACACGAACCACACTGTTGAAGGTACCTGATCACTCCGTTACTTCCCCCAATACAATTGAACAAGGCATCTTTTCCACCGTTGATGTTGGTAACGCCGGCGTCAGCAAGTGATTGGTCGATTTGAGCTTGATATTTGCCTGTCTTCAAGTTTAGTGAAGAGTGAAGAGAAGGGCAAGGAAATGCTATGGGAGAGGTTGTGGGGAGGAGAAAGAAAGAAGGGGAGAAGAAAGAATACGAACCAAGTCCCAAAAGCGTAGAACCGCAGTAATTCAGCCCAGCCCTACAATTATCTGCAAGCGCATTGGTGGCGAAGAGGACTATGAAAGCAGAAAGGATGGAGGTAGGCTTCATGATTTTGACCTGGGACGGGAGTTTGTTGATTTTATAGTTGGCATTGCGATCGGAAGGTGATAGTGATGATCACCTGTAGCTCAATTGTATGCGGGTGAAGTATGATGGATGATGTGAAGAGAAGATTGCTTGGGTGATATTTGATGTTATATACTTTTCTCTGCTCCATAGTGGCTTTGAATTGTTGTGTGGATTATCCGACAACGCATGTCCTTTTGTGTAGATAATCCAAATATGAAGTTTTCTTGGCACCGTACCATATTATGCCTCTCAACGTTAGTTAGAGGTTTCCTACGAAGGTACCCATTTTTCTCTTTTCTACCCTCGGCAGGGATTATGACCCTAATTGCTTAGCAAAATCTTGGCAAATTTTTTGTTCAAAAAACCTTACCTAAGCAGCTTTTCACGTGTCAACAGTGGGTGACAGAATTCCGTGCGCACGGGCCATAACTGGCAACAGAATCATCATTTCAACAACTTATAATTAATTTAATAATAAATCTAAACTACTACTTATTACCTCGAATAGGACCTCCTTTTGATTATACAAGCTCGGTGTATCTTCTGGGTATATCGGCGATACGGTGGCGGATCTCCTCCATAGTGATTTTGTCCTATTCCTCTTATAAGACCTGTTTTATTTCGTCCTCAGTATCAAAGATCCTCTTCTATAACCTCTGTTTAATAATAGCTCAAATACCTTCTATAGGATTAAGATCAGGGCTCTAGGTAGGATGCCGAAGGTTTTTAATATTATAAGTATCCTTATACTCTTATACTAGATTTGCTTTATATATTCTATATAACAAGTTACTATCCTCTTATAGAAACTATAGTTTGCTATCGATTTCTCTTATCTTTTTTATAGTATCAATATATATAGATAGGAGATTCTCTATATAGTATTTTTGAGTTATAGAATTGCTTTATATCTTGATATTGTAGAGATGCGGCTTGGAGGCTTCCTACTTAGCTAATCGATAGTAATACTCCTTCTCTGTTTCTATTATTAGGTATCGGTGAGGTTTGGGGAGTATAGGAGGCTGCTCTACTTTGTCCTCCTTGTTATTATAGAACCTCAATTTCTCTACTTTCCCCTACCAACTAATCCAAGTAGTAATATAAAATTGGATATTTTTAAGTAGTAGTCTTTCTTCGATATTCTCTAGTCTATTATAAGTTCCTTATTCCTGGAGAACTCTATCTTAAGTCTGGGAAATAGGATCAATATATACTTTATCTATAAAGACTATATAATCCCAAAAGCCGAATACCTTATTATATAAATACTCGTTCTTATAAACTATCCGATCTTTATGGTTTTTAGGTGAAATAACCTTCTTTATAAAAGTATAAAGATATCTTCTACCCTTCTTAGTATACTCTTTAAGCTTCTGCTATAGTTGATATTTTTGAACTGGGATTTTGTAGTATTCTATTTGAGTATTAAGTAGCTGTTTGTGGATAGGATTTCTGGATAGAGAAACTAGTATCTTATATATCGATTTAGTAACTCTAGAGTTGTGTCCAAGTACTTTCGATCTTGCTTATATATACTACTTTGCTTCTTCACCTATATCTAGGTATTGTTGCTGCTATTTTCGTGCTATCGACTCTGTAATACAATATTCCTTCGCTATTATATGAACAGCTTTAGAGTTCCCCTCATACGCTAAGGTACTAAAGAATATAGTTTTCCTTGGAGTATCAGCTTCCTTGCCTTATAGAGGACTAGGAGAAGGAGTTCTAAAAGGTCTTAAGTGTGTTAGGGGCGCTATGGTTGTAGTTATTGATAATTAAATTGTATATGGCTAAAATGAAAATATCACCGCTTATGGCCCGTGCGCACGGAATTCTGTCACCCACTATTGGTGTTGAGAGGCCACCCGGCTCCGCTTAGTCGTGGCACACCAAAACTGTGCTTGAAATCTCTTAAAATTACAAATTTTGAGATATCTGAGATCTGAAAGTGGTCAGTTACTATTTGGTTCAAAAAAAACATATATATAATTTTTCGGGTAATTTAGTTTTACAATCTGAGAAAGTTGTAAGAAGTGATTTTTTGTACTTCTCATGTAATTTTGGTGAGGTTTCGCTTGGTGTGCCACGACTAAACGGAGCCGGGTGGAGGCCTGTGCAGGAGAAGCTCCTGCCAGATATGCAACATTAGGTTATATAAATAAGCTACCTGCTGTCTTGTACATGACTAATCACAAATACTGTATTGGCACATCGTGGTAGATATTGCACTGCAATAGGCTGGACGAAGGATTGACACCAAAGTTCGCTCGACTAGTAAGTAATCCATCTCTCTTCAGCTACTTGGCGTTAATTGCTTCGCGTATGCATATTCTCTGTACAGTTAATCTAGTACCATTCCAAGTACCCATTTCTATCATTCAATGGCTAATGCTCTGGACACGTAATCAGCCATGTAAAACACCTTCACGGGAAACATCACCCAACTTCTGCCCACCGACTCAGTCATCAGCATTAAGGTGCCTACAGCCAAGAAGCTATCGAATGCTATCAATATACGACGACTTGGCAAGCTCACCGCTGTCCGTCTTTGCTTCTATCTCGGACTGGGTGAAGCTGTGGTACATGCAATTCTTTACACAGCCTGTGCCGTTTTCGCCTTCCTTTCGACCTCTTGACGCCGGCGGGACGTCACCTAGTTCATCCCTGACTTTTGAGCGTGCGTAGAAATGATCTCGCGCTGGCTCGTATCCTGCCTGAATTACACGTCGATGGCGGATACTTCATAGTGACTGCTATGATGAGTGAGATGTCTTGGTTATTCGCACCTCCAAGCGATCACCACGCTCGGATCTTGAGTGAGAAAACGTCGTGTGGACTTGGTGCGTAGGATGAACTTGAACTTCTTCATCATCTTTCCAAGTTCGAACGTGTCATGAAGGTGCTGCAGCCGTCTTCTCACGTTATGTTCGCCCTCATCCGGTTTGGAACGCTGCAATACGCATATTCGAAACAACCATTTCTCACGTACTCCGCCTGATCTTACATCTACCAACATCTCTCTGGTTCCGCCGGATGAAAGGAGGGATTCTGAAAGCTTCACTAAAGTCAAGCCGCTCGCAACATGTGTCAGCGTTGATGTTGATAAGAGCCTAGTAAAGAGATTCCGTTTCTGCACACCATACCCTATAAGCTACGATGCGTAGAGATGCTAGAGCAGCGCTTTCTCCTCGGAGAGTCATACTGTGCCCCGCTCTAACTAATGTTGGACAACTTGGACATTGGTTTTCCATACTTGTGTTGGATGTTGAAAGTATTATGGAAGGACCGTATCACCAATTTGAACGACTACAGTTTCAACGGGCCACTGCAGGCCATGGAAATTACACAGTCAAACAGCAGTGCAAAGGCCAGCTTGAAGACCAGTCTACACACAGCATGGTGAAAATAGCACTGCGATCTTGTGCTCCTCTCGTAGGTTATGGTCGCAGCACCGGCAATCGGGCATAAGTCGGAATGATACCGAGATGCAATCAAACTCGACTGCAGATGGACACTTGCTCTCTACGTGGTAGATTTCTTTGAGTGAGGACAAGGGCATGGTTGTGACGGACATGAAATCTCACGTCAGTCTTCCGGCAAACAAAAGATATCTCGGAGCTTCCGCCCCGAGATTCCGAAAACAACTATGGAAATGAATGTTTTGGAGATCGCGAAGCCATTGTCCTGGGATGCATCCTCGGTACCTTACTTGCATTACGAAGGGTCATCTTCGGGTGATCGTTCGCTTCTTTTCAGCTGGGTGGCTCACAGTAACATTGCTGACAAGTTTTCGGATCGGCTTACTCGATTTGGAAGAATTCGAGCTCTCTGCGAAGGTACTGTAGCTTTGCCATTGGGGGAAGAACGAGCTGCAAGAGATATCGACTGACTGTGGAGAATATTGGTGATGAGTCTCAAATGGGGAGCTTCTGGCCAATTTAGAACACTGCAGTCGTACTTGTGCTGAGCTCTGCCAAAACGCATGCCGGACCAGTGCGGATTGTGTAACTGTAGCGGGGTCAATTGTGTAGAGTTATTCGTGCTTTATGTTTTGAGCTGTGGTGGGGTGGTGGAAGTTCCGAAATAAGTGGGTGGGTTCCTTGTTATCTACGAAGTAAAGATCTGGTTGTAGTTACGTAAGAAATTTTTGGAAGCAATTTGATATTGCGTGGACTGAGTCGTCAAGTTAGACTTCGAGACTTCGTGTCAGAGCGGGGAGAGTACCTCCAATGGCAAAAGCACAAGTAAGGCTGAATCCACTAGCCCGTAACGTTAAACTTTAAGCTTAACCACTGAGGGACTCCAATCTGACGTGCCTACATCAGTGCTACAGTAAACCTTGGCGTAATGTTAGTTAGAGCGCAGCGCATTCGAGGGCTATTTTGACGCGGTTCACAACTATCGACAATCGAGTGTACGAGTAGACAACGCGCACGTATTTTGAATACCCCAGACTGTCGTCGGCAACATTTCCAAAGCCTCCAAAAAGGAAAGCGCACGTCGCAGATACAGACTCTGAGATTACGGCACCACCTGCAAAGAAAACAACCAAAGGCACGGCCCAAGGTGCCTCTTCTGCTGCAAAATACAAGTACTCAGACCTTAATTTAGTACGCACTTTTCATTTCTTTCAGTAACTTCGAACTTATGTCTTTCTTAGGCTGTCGATTCTACACCAACCGAGATCGTCTTCATCAAATGGGCAACCCCCGAAGACAGTGGCGAAGAGGATGGCGGAAATGAAGAGGAAGAACAGGTCCTACCCGGGTCGCTGAAGGAGATTTTGGATGGCATAGCGAATGCAAAGACCAAGGCGGTGAACGGAGCTCTCATGAATAAATCTTTCACTTTCGAGGAAGGAAGGCGCATTATAAACGAGACATCGAAGCCATTCCTTCAAACAATGGACGAAGCCAGACAAAAGTTTGTGGATGACGGTAAACTGGCGGAAGAAGAGGCGAAGGCTATCTTAGGAGTAGACGACTACACGAAGAAAGAGACGAGGGAATCAAGGCGCCATTTACAAAAAGCTCTAAACAAGATCAGAGGGAAAGGAATACTGCAGTACAGACGCTGGTACACGAAAAAGAACAAGATAGGGCGAAGGTCTTGACGAAGTTGGAGCTACAGCAGCAAATCACTGAAACTTCGAAGCCATTCGAGGAACGGATAGATAAGTGCAGAGCGTTTTATGAGAAAAACAGACCATTGACAGCAGAAGAGGTTAAAGCAATAACCCCGACCATAGGGAACGCTGAAGAAGATAGCGGGCGCGGTGAGAACGACGAAGGACCTAAGGGCAAGGACAAAGATGCGGAGAATAACGTCGCCGCGCCTTCGAGAGTCGTTCCCGATAAGGGCTTCCCCGTTACTAAATTAGGATGGCAGAAATTCGTTGAGTTAAAAAGGGAGGTCGACAAACGCGATCAGGATTTGCACGGCATGTACATCTACATTGACTTTACAGGCTATGGAATTAAGGAGGTAGTGGAAAATACGGCAAGCCCATTCTTCCTAGAG
Organism: Rutstroemia sp. NJR-2017a WRK4; assembly: GCA_002946385.1. NCBI lineage: Eukaryota > Fungi > Ascomycota > Leotiomycetes > Helotiales > Rutstroemiaceae > Rutstroemia > Rutstroemia sp. NJR-2017a WRK4. The sequence continues at coordinate 255,691 of NJPR01000023.1, read as the reverse complement.
GCAAGTTGCTTTCTGGAACGAAGTCTAACACAAACAGCTTGCTGAGTTCGATACCGTCATCTTCAAGAAGGACATCTCACCAGTCAAGAAATGGGCCATCGTTGAAGCGCTTACTTTGTACCTACGAATGGGAGGCCATATACTGTTGATGAGTATGTTGCATTTCATCCTCTGCGAATGCTTACTCCCCTTACTCTCCGCAGCTTTCCACGATTTTCTCCAATCTGACATATATTATCCAGTGACTGATGATTCCGAAGGGACCAGTGAAGTACTCGATATGCTAGGTATAATGTCCCTTACCGCCCTCGAAATGCTCTACGAAATTGGTTCTATCGGTACTATATCCCCACTGCGGGACAATATCGCTATACTCACCTTGTTTTTCCTCAACTTCATGCTCAATGTGGCGATTGACTTCAAACTCAGATGCTTATCTGAAATTGTTCGGACTACAGAGGCTTATGACATAGCGCTTACCCCATCAGATAAGGTTGGATGTATTGATCATGAGGAATTTGACATTATTAGACAGCTCGGCAAGTTTACGAAGAAAGCAGCGAGGATTTCTTGGAAGACTGGGGTATGTTGGAGTCTTCTGAGGACAGTCCCTGCTAAGCTAAATGCTAACGTTCACGAAACAGTATCCAAAGTTTAAGAGAAAACATCCTGGTGGTAATACCTATGATATTACATTGATGCCGGAGAAGAAGAGGGCGTCCCATAAGTTTGGGAACATGGGGGACGATGATTCGAATTCGGATACGGATTCACATTCGCATTCGGACTCTAATCCTGATTCGGATTGAATTACTATTCGCTGTGGCTTGTAATAAAGGTAAACGTTGGTTTTAGGTCATTCCCTTTCTGCATCGCCATCAGACTTATAGTGTTTCCCTTCAAATGCAGATGCAGGCCTCCTTGTATGCTATTTTTGTCTTTCGAGGCACCTAATGATGTTTTGATTCTAGCTCCGAGGATGGATGAAAAAATTATCAGCCTACCATAATGAATTGTAATCAAGTGATAACAGTGGCCGATATATGTGCACAATCTGCTGCTGCAGTGCTGCAGTCGGAACATGATGGATCTTGGTGATGGATTGTTTACCTTTACAATAATTCTGCCGCATTACTGTGGACCACAAATAAGTTATATTGAAAAAATTTCTGCTTATGGGAAGCGAAGTAGTCTGTCTCCACGGCAGTAGCCCTCGGAGAGTCAGCGGAGCGTCACTTGACTAACTACATGTATATATTTTACTTTCACAAAGTATACATTTTTATCGCTACTTCTGATGTGAGACAGGGCCATCACTATGCTGCAATCTCGAAGTGCAGGAAGTTGGTTCAGCAGAATCTAATCTCGTGCACATACTTCTCCAGAAAGTTACTTGTAAGTTACGAACTACTACTAAAGGTCCAGCTACGCCTCACTCCCATTGAACGCCATTCCCCCGGTATGCAAAGCTTTTGAAATGAATCTTCTTCAGTTCAGGTTGCGTTGGCCAAGTCGATTGCTGGAGCGAGAATGAACCAAAGCTGGTCATTCCTTCAATAGTCACAATCTTTGAAATATCATTCATCTTAGCTCAAGATACTCCACACTCATGCTTTTTCATCTTCATTCCCGCCAGTGAGGTACCATCCGAAAGAACCTGTCGTTTACTTTGCAGGAATAAACTAAACAATCTGAAACTTGAGGAACATAGATAAATCAATCTTTCTTCCCGTCCTTGGTCACTCCTTCAACAAACAATGGACTCTTCCACAGCCTTTCTCAGTCATGAATCATATTCGTATTCTCGTTACTCGCAATCACGGCTTCATTCCCTCTCGGCCAAAGTTCCTCCTCGTACTTCATTACCGCCTCCGCAAGTTCCTCTGCTGTATACTGCTTCATCTCCTTCACATACTGTTGGAAAGAAGCAGCATCTGCAATTGCATTGTCGAGTCCCTGGCATCGATCTAATCATGTATTATCAGCGTGTGCTGATCAGTGCATTAAAGAGTCGGGGGATTTGAAATATGGAAGGGAAGGCAAAACTAACGGAACGTCATCGGATGAGCAGCATCTCCAACCAATATAATCTTTCCACCCCTATTATTCCATTTCTTTGTAGGCCAACAACTCAATCTATTGTGCCACACACTTGCTCCCTCTGGAATACCAGCAAATACCTCTGGATATGGTGAGGCGAAATCTTTTCCTTTCTCCTTCATTTCAGCCAAGATAGCTGTTCCTTGGAGATTAGTGGGCTCTGATGATCGCCATGTTTGCATCAACATCCATGTCCATTGCGCTGGGTCTTCCGACGTGGAATCGTGAACTTGGGTGTTCGTGTCAGATGCAGGGTCGCAGGCAAGGTAGTTGTACACTTACTACTCGCCCAAACAAACATCCCGTTCGGATGGACCACAATACTGTATCTCGGATGTATTTTTCGTAATGCCAGCGCAGCCTCCTTGTCTAGAGTTGTCAAGGCAACTGTAACAACTACATCGGAATTTATTAACTGCGCCTCATCTTTTCCAAGCAGATATTCCCTAGTTAGGGAGTGGGCTCCTTCAGCTCCTATCAAGAGACATCCTGCTTCCTGTGTGCCATCTTCGAATGTCAACGTAACAGACTTTTCATTATGAGTGATACCTTGAAGTCGTTTATCCCACTATGTATTTTGTAAGTTGTATTTTAATGGTAAGTTAAGAAGGGGGAACGCACGCGGACGTCGAGATCTTGGCTCAGTAGCTCGAGCCATTTTTTCCTTCGAAGTCGCAGACTCCACGGTGCGGGGATATTTTTCATTAGCGACCCCGTTTCTCCGTTGATTACTGGCAAGATACTCTCGGCATTGGGGGTGTATTTTGGGCTTAATATTCTTAATACAGCTCTTCCTGGTCTGGAGAAGTTCTTTGAGATTGGCCAAACTTACTCGGTCTGTACGGTGTAGAGAAGTGCTTTCAATCTCTCTGTAAGACATTCATCCAGACGAGTCTGTGCCCAGTAGATACCAAAATTCCAATCGCGAGGTCTTTGCATAAGACTTGAGTCCTGCTCGAAGATTGTGTATGGAATATTTGCCTGTTTATCTTTTAGCAATAAACGTTTCCGTTATATACTCTCAAATACTGACTCGTTTGAGTACCTTAGCTGTAAGTAGCCCAGACGATCCTTGAGTACTAGTCAATGTTGAAATATTATAATATTGGGTGAGATTTCAATGTTGGACGTACCAGCTCCTATGATCATTACACGGAAAAAACTACTTTCAGATGTCATGGTATGGACTTGGAGGTAGCAACAAATGTTTTTAGGTTTATAGAAGTTCGATGGGTTTTAGTGGAGAAGAGAAATGAAGATTGAAGGAATACAGTGTAGGAGGTGTCGAATGGGTTTTAAGAACCTTTTCTTTCCGGGGGATAGTCTGAGACTCTGAGATGAATAATACCCCGCACGCTGACAGGCTTACATTCAGGTGATTCGGTTGATGCTGCTCTGTGGTGGATGAGAACAAGGATAATGTCTGACATCGCAAGCCGTCCCAAGTCGACATTGGCTAAGAAATGTCTGGTGCGACCTCAAAAATGGGAACCCTCCGCCGCTGGGTACATCTAAATGATATTTCTAATGGTACATGGCAAGTTACAGCAAGATGATCACTCCTTGGATTATTTCAAGTTGAAAAATTGAAGAGGGAGAATATAATTCTCACAGCTCTGAAATCAACTGTGCAAGTCTTCCCTTCCTCGCTGAGTTTATCATCCCTTACTCAGCGCTCAACCATGGCTTATGATATCCAACCTGAAGGTGCTTCTTCTCTTGAAGCACAAGTCCTTACTTGACTGCTCAGTATGAAAGATTCAAGGGATCTGTATGCGATTTACTGGACGTTGACACACTTCTGTCATTTCCAAGCGCTATTCTACTTGACAGATAATCCAATAGATTGTTGTAGGCTGACGGTGAGTTTTATCGAGAGTGAATTGATCCCGGTTCCTAGTGGTGCAAATTGCGCATACAGTATGTGTGACGGAAGGGGGATTAGTAATTCCAGAGGTTATAAGGTTACATGTTAGAAAAATTGTGAGGGCTCAGGAAGTGATAGGAAAAACGCCAATTTCAGACGGAACAAAGGGCGAAGATGGCGTTTCCGACACGGGATACTCCTTCAACCGCACTTCATTTGTTGATGAAAGCGAACCGTCGGTGTCATCACTAATCACCCATACTGGACTACAAAACCAATCATATCAGGTGGTGACTTCTCTACAGCAAAGCTTTTGTGTGGGAACTTCTACGATACTACCGAATCTCTAAGGAACTTAGAGAAGTTTGTTTCCATGTCTACTATGTCTGAAACCTTGCGTCTATCCACTCAGAATGCTGTTGCCTCTCTTCTCTGGCGTGGCATAATCCTTACACGTCAGCGCGCAGGTATCATTCCCTCAGAAGGTGCCAGTGTGAGACATTGCCGCCAGCATCTAAATCTTCCAAGCCCCGGTAACGCTATTTACTACATCAAATTATCACTTTCTGTTTCTGAACTGGCTTCCCTAAACGACTGCTGCGTGATTACTCCGCACTCAAATCAACAAACTTGGAATCACTGGAGAAACTTCCCGCGACTTAGACGCTTTCGCTGAGATCACAGATGTAGAAGTTCTTACTCGCATAGGAGTACAGCAAGACCTGACTGAGAATACGGTAATGCCATTATACTACTTAGCTCATTTGCATTGGAAACGCATAGTTTAGACTTTGGTGAAGCATTTAGCAGTAAGACAGGATCAATAAGACTGCTACCGAGAAAGCTCATTCTGGTAATATCAGTTATATTCCCCAGATTGAAGGACGGAAGTTGTGGACTCGTAACGACATGACAAATGTCATAAAATAAATGAAGGAAGATGACCTGGTTGATACATTTACAAAGACGAATTACTGAGTGTTTTATATTGAACTTATGAAGTAGAAAGAGAAGAGGATATATCAGATACCCCAGCCATCGACTCGTTGTTTTTCATAGCGGTATTGGTGGGTTGGTTTCTTCTAGACAGCGTCCAATAACACTGAATGGTGCTGTAACGATAGTCAAGAGAATGGCAAAGCCTAAAGATCCACTCATTGCGCAAATTATCAGTTGCCAATTATTCGAGCGTATGTTGCCAATAGTTCTAGCATCAAGGTAGAACACAGTGGCGCAAATACCAACTAGTGCTAACTGGAATAGAAAAACCAGCATTGAAAAGAGTCTGCTAGAGAGAAGGGTTTTCCAGAGAAGAGACCGCCCACGAGGATAACTTAAGATATGGTCAAACTCCGGATCTACCATGAGCTGTAATAGGGGTAATTTGGGATTCGAGATCTCTGCTTCATATAGCTCCGTGTGTGAGGCGTGTGAAATTCGTGCGCTGTGACTGTATATACTTTGATCTCCCTCGTCCGTCGTCTCGCTAGCCCATATATGTTCAAACACTACCCCTAGAGGCTGAATGAGGAGAATAAGTGGTACTAGCTGGCCGAATCCCCAAGCATTCTCGTTGGATCCTAGGACTACCAGCGGGAGCATCTGCTGCCGAGGAATAACTATCTGCATGGTGCCATACGCAAGATTGGCAACTGAGAGCCAGATTGACGCTGCAAAGGAGGCAGCGACCTCAAGGATGGTCAGGAGAGGGAGCGCTATTCCGAGGATAAGACGGAATACCCATAACCAAAGCCGTGTCCTTCCCCTCCTATCGTATCTCATCGCTATGGCCCTAAGAGTCACGAACAAGGACTGTTCTAGAGGATCACGAATATGATTGTGATAGTATCGGTTCGTGCAATCGAAAATCGCCCCCATTTTTGAGACATAGCTCATGATCAAAATGATAAAACCCAGTGGCGCATCCGGACTCACGCCGTCTCCCCATAGTTTCCCCCAAAAACAGGAGGCAGGGATAGCCCATCCGGTTCGGCCCTCTAGCATACTATCCCACCAAAATATACCCCAATCATTGCTAATGGTAGGTACGACACCAATGACGAGCATAGCAAACAGCGTCAGCATGCCACACAGCCTCCATATCATGATGCCCCTGTGCTCTCTCAAGTATGTGGAGAGTAGGGTGACAACGGAAAGATGCACACTACTTGACATCCAAGCTAGGTAAAGCACAGTCTGGTAATGGTAGACGGAAATGCTCCCTGAACGCAGGCCAACGAATCCTGCACTCATGATTGCTATTCCTGTGACAATTTGTTGGTCACTCAGCGCAACAGCGACATCACGCACGCACCCCTTTAAGCGTTTCCGTCGTTTTCGTGTCGTTGGCAAACAAGAAAGGTCTGATGAGTAAGGATTAATGTGATGTACTGCAAGATCAATGCGGCCTAGCAACGACCTATCCACCAGGCCACCGAGGTAGGCCACTACGACGACGCCGAGAGTGATGTAGGCGCTGATCAGAAAGGCCAATATTACACCGATTCCAGCTATGTCAGAGTCTCCCCGAGGGATAGCACCATGACGGATGAGGTATTCACAGGACTTGTTCAGCATGCCGTGGGGGTACCGGATGGCTATCGTAATAGCAATAAAGAGTCTAGATCGTTATCGTATTCCTGTAACCGATGATTTTCCGTGCCTCACAATGTGAAGTGTAACAAATTTGTCTTCTATAAATTCATTAATAGGTAGCTACAGATGTCCAAGTTCAACACACACCTCACCGCCACTTTTGGAACACTTAAGCTATGTCTCACTATTTATTACCTTTTCTACAGCTCATCATATTCCCGAGCAAAACTGTATAAGCCTCCATAAAATAGACCGTCCTTTTACTGTAATTCGATGATTGATGTAATGTTCCGCACCCAAGATGACTGTCCACTCACCACTAGTCCTCACGTGAATATCACATGATGTTGCTATCCAAGATCCATAATAATTCTCTTAGTTCTTAGATCAAGTCAAATATATCCATTGAAGGGCCATCACAAAAATTTCGAGAACAGTTTTGGTATGGTATGCTCGGATGAATTCATTCCTAACAACCTACAATATTCACAAGAATATTCACAAGAAAAGTCGCGTTCATCGACAAGATAAACCGTCAAGATCCCATTGAATCAGAAGCTACGTGGTTGACACAAATAAGCGACTTCTCTCGAAATACCCCAGTTTCATGCCCAAGAAACGATTCTACCAAGAATATCTCCACTAAGTCGAAGAAATCGGCTTCTTACTCATAGTCTGCTTGAAGGCTTGCAAAGCCAATGCAGGTTCTACGTCAATTAGTATCATAACAACCGCAGTCACGAGTAAACTCACGATAATATGGAACCTCATGTCCTGCTCCAAACACCCTCAACCAACTCAAATTACCAGCTGTCTTATACGTTCCAGCTGCCACACCATTCACGGTGTAACTCTTAACGGCAGCAGCGTTAAAGGCGGCGGAGCTCGAATACGTAATCGCGTTCGCAGCAGCGAGGTTACCAAACCAGTTACAGATCCAATCGGCATCACCTAGGCATCTTAGTAAACACTCCTCAGGACATAAAATGCAACTTACCAGCCCAGATAAGAACCTGAATCCCAGATTGGACAACTGACGACAGCGCGGAAAGGAAAGACCGAGAATCGTCACCAGTTGTAGAAAACTTCTCATACGGTGCATCAGGACATTCCTGGTACGTAGTTGCAGCACCAATCTTCGTCCTCACACTTGAACTCTGTAGGTAAGTAACATAAGTCTCTGGAGGATATGGGTCGTTTGAAGGCTCTCTAATATCATAAACATCAAAGTTTCCATTCGATAAAGGACCTTCAATATCCTGGTAACAGATATTATCCGCATTGACACATGCCGAGTTGGAGCCAGTCGTGGATGTACACTTCTGAAGAGCTGGAACACATTGCGAGTTGTAAGTGCTCAGATAACTGGTGTGTTGAGCTGCGGTGATAAGTGGCTTGTAGGTGTTGTTGTAAGAGTAATCAACATATGCCTTGTAGGAAATAGCGGGGTCAATCCAGCCGTTGTTAATTCCTAGAGCAATCAAGTCGATTTTGTCTCCTTTAAGAGTACCGGCGGCAATGGCAGCATTTTGTTGTTCGAAGTAGTATGCAAACTCCGGGCCATAATGACCTCCGTAAGATTCGGTGAAGATACCAAAGTCTCTTGATTCATATGCTGGGAACGAAGCATAGAAAGCTTGAATGAGGTTCCATACGTAAGGAGCGGCAGTAACCGTGGACGTAACTGAGTCTGTTCCGTATGAGAACCCAACTCCGATCGGTTGATCGACGTAAAGCATGTTCGCATATTCGTTGAAACTGTACGGGTTAAGGGAGGGCGTAGAAGCTCCGTTGTAGAATTGACAAGGACCATTTTCCTGATTCGTTAGCAGAAACACGATAAAGCATGGAGCGTCCTACCTGGAACAGCCCAATCATCGATGAACAGCCAGGTCCTCCGTTGAACCATGTCGCGAGTGGTGCAGTCGTAGGACTATCACGACTTTCAAAGAACCAAAACCACTAAATCATGTGAGCGACGGACAGACAATCTCTGCGACCATCTTACCATGTTCATGTTCTACAACCAGGTTAGACAATGACTCCAAACAATCATGAGCTAGACTTACTGTTCCCACGGAAAGATATCCAGAGTACTGGTTCACTCCGGGCGTCGTTTCACAGATGCCCGAATTGGTAACAAACGACAGCGTAGAATCAGTCGCCGCATGGTAGAAAACGGTATGATTCACACCATCGCGAATCTCAAAAGTTCGTTTATCCTTTCGTGCGGATTGTTCTTCCGGATTTGCTGTAGGCAAGGCGAGACAGACAACGGGAAGAAGCCCAACGAACACAGAAACTGAGGGTAGACGCATTTTGAAGGTGACTGAAAAGCGAATTCGGGTGTGACGATCTCATTTTTCACGGCATAACTCCACCATTTTATATTCCCTCCCATCGACCCATTCATCTCTACCGCAACAAGCTCGTGATAGCGACAAATGCGAATCTGCCCAATGACTTTCCATATCGAGTAGGTAAGAATAAAAATAACCTTAAATACCCCCACAGGATGAACACCCAAAAACGATCAGGGAAGGTAATGTCGATGGCTCTTAAGCGTGATGATAAGAAGCGAGAGAGTGTCCCATACACCAGGGTTAACATGCAAAAGTCCCGAAGCTAGTAGAAGATCACAACGGGTATATGCAGAGCATTGAAGCTTAATACGACGGTTTCGGTATTTGTTGTGTGAATGAGGCAAGTGATAAAGAATAATCGCAAATGATAAGCTTTCGTGGCTAAATGAAAGAGGGGTTCAAGGGTGCATCAGCGATAATGACATGCCTAATTAGGGGTTGGCGCCGGGGGATTGACAACCTATGAAAAGCTTACCCATAAACAAGAGATGAAAACGCGATTTGAAGTTCATATGATTCGTCCTTCGATAGATTTCTACGTTCAAGCAATTTGGCACCGATGCAGGCACGGCAGGTCACCAGCAAGTGTGATTTTGCTCCGGCTCTGATGCCACTAGGTTACATCGTGATACCATTGGCCTTTAGAATCCCGCCCAGACTTGCCTGTAATTTACAGGAAAGCGAAGGCGAATTTGGTCAATGGGTTACGTGAATGAGCCCACCACTTGGGCTCGCTATCCCGCAACCTCCAACTAGCCTACATCAGTAAAGCACACAACTTTCGCATCGCTGTAGCGAAATTTCCATGATGCCTCTGAACTGTTTATGACTCTTCATACTGTCGTCCGAACCTTCAGGCTCGCATGTTTCTCAACGTACGAGATCATACTAAGTACACTGCATATGAATCATGTCGCCGCCAAGCTATGATTATCGCTCTTTCGGTTGAGAGCTAAAAATCTATTTTGGACTTTTGGACCTTTGTATGACTTTTTGTGCACATGATAATCATATAAGATCCATGGAGCATCTAAAGTAAAATCCAAGCAAATCTATGCCCTGAGGTATTTTCGCAAAGTCAAGACTCTAGCATCGTGTCGAACATGAATGGTTCAAAAATCCCACACACATCTAAGGACACATCCAAGGAGGATGTGCCACCTTCGTCAGACCAAGCACTATATCCTTATCGAACCATAGGTCCCTTAACACACACACATTTCACAACTTCGTATTGGCAAACCATAATCCCAAAATCCAGCCTTTCGTCTCTCCCCTATCGCACTGAACCGCCATATCAGTTTTCCTACCCCGCATCATTGACAGGTTCCACAGCTCTACTACTTCCCATACGTCCTCTAGGAACCGATACAAAAAGTCGAGCTGTAGCTTCACTTGCTTTACCACATGCTTCAAATACAGTTGTGGGAGAATTGGCGAGGATCGTAGCTGAAAAAGCTAGACCATTTCATCCAGATGTCGTTGTTGGATTGCCAACAGGCGGATTGGTCATTGCACCGTTTGTGGCGGGGTATCTAGGATTCAGTAGGAAATATACCTTTCACCGTCGTGCAATGTGATCTTAATTCTCAAATAGATCGCCATGTTCCTTTCGGCTACACGCGCAAACCCTGGTTCGACGATTCCCTATCTCTATCCATCAGCTGTATCTTTACAGAAGGTACTCCTCCTTGCATCTATTTAGACCCAAATCTACTCGAACTCGTCAAAGGAAAGCGGGTTTTGGTCGTTGATGACGTGATTAGTAGTGGATCGATTATGAAAGATACACTCAAGTTTTTAGAAGGACTAGAAATGAATGTGGTTTGTGTGGCAGTAGGAATGTTGCAGGGCTCAGAATGGAGAAAAGTGCTCGATGAAGACACTGTCAAGAAAATTGTGAGCGCAATTGAAAGTCCATTGCTCAAAGCCGTGAAAGATGGATGGGTTGAGAGATAATAGGAGTGCCACAGTGATGTTCGCTGGTCGATGGTGCGGGAGGGGTGAAAATGTCCCTTGGTTTCTTTTAAGAGTAGTAATAATAACAGCTAGTTCGATAATGAGTTTCGTAATTGATTCCATACCACCTTCGGGCGTGAGAAGTTCAATACAATTAGCGTGAAAATCCAATACATTCTCGACTATAGTCTGCGAGAAAAAACGAGAAAAAGTTCGCAACGGACAGATAAATTTCGAAGAGAACCAAGAGAAGCAGATGCTCAGGTAAAATGAGTTCAAGCGCGTAAAAGAAGGTCAAATCCATGCTTAGCATCGAATGAAGTGGTTTGATTATCCTATGGATCATCCTGCGTACCGATTTAACGTATAGCTTCTTCAAAGACTCAAGAATGTGTGCATCAATTCCCCAGGTGTCTCGAAGAAGTCAAACATCACAATGCCCACTCGCTTCCCCTTCAATCGTCGTAGGAATGGAACTAGCTTTTGGTTCACTCCGCCGGAGGGAGTATATTCAGTTCCATTTCCAGTGGCCATAATTCTTGGTGTGTCGGCTGGCAGGTTCAGGTTATGCTCACTAGATGCGAATGTCCAAAACAAACTGTCTGGATACTGGGTCGTAGCCTTGAGCAGATGTGAAGTCGTCGCGTTATATTTCCATTCGATATTCAAAGTCGCATTCGAGCCTATCGATGCTTCAGGCTCGTAGTAGTCTTCAATATATGCTGTACTGTTTTGTTTCTCATTGTAGAGGAGGCTAATATCACGAGAATTGTCTGTCCAAAGCGACGGAGAGAAATGAAGGCCAGGAAGTGCACTCGAGTATGATTCCGGTAATTGATCTAAATCAAACCGTCGAAGGAGGATTATTTTACCACGAGCCTCTCCTAGAGTCCCCAATTCATTTTGAGTTTGGAGGAAGTATTGCTTCGCGGCAGCGGAAGTAAGTACATCAAAAACCTTCAGTTGTGCTTCTGCATCATTTGAACCATATGCAGTCGTAGATCCTTCATATTGAAAAGATAAGAATAAGACTTCGGATGGATGCTGATCCAGCCAATGGTAGTATCCGAACAAAACATCTTCCATGGTAGCTGTCTGAGATTGGAGAGCTTGACTATGCCAGAAAACCAACGTGGTGTTCATCACATCCAGTGCAAAGCGAAGATCGAACGCCCGTATACCAGCATTCAGCATGTCATCGATAGAGCTTTCTTGACAGCGGTAATATTCAGCAGGCGAAGGGACTTCCCCACCAAGGTTTGTGATACCCATAAGAGCATTCTGCGTCGCAGCTGAATAATTCCATGTTGCTGTGTCGTGGGTGCCGGGAATGTTCATGTGAACCAGCTTCGTCGCGTCCTGGTAGTTTTTCATCCAGTCCGACGTGTTCGTTTGAGCGGTTTTAAAATTCCCAAATATCGGGGCGGCATCCTTTAAGACTTTTTGTAAAGCGAAGTTCTCGAGTGAGATGTCCTGTGGTGAGCTTTGACGAGTGGTGATTGGTGAACCATGAACGGAGGCGGAAAGGCTGGCGACGAAGAGTATGATTCTAGAAACAGGGCGCGAAAACATGCTGACTATCCCTTACACCAGAGACAATGGAAGTTGCAAGAAGGATTCAAAGTAAGCGTTCGTGATGCGAATGGGATAAGGCGTCGTATGAAGTTATTTATGGGATGATGATCGCATGTATTTATGGGGCATCTCACCCACGTGGGCCCCTGAATCATACCAAGTATGTATCTGACCCTTTGCGCTATTAATGTCTTAATGATAGGGTAGTGGGACTAACAGAAAGCCAAAATTGTTGCTAGTCTATGTGCAACAGAAGTGGAACATTTCATTGCGAAAATCCTTTACAGGGCAGTCAATGCTCTTGCCATTGAGTATAGTCGAGTGTGTTCAATATGTGCACAGCAGAATTCCGTATCGTCAATATTTAGAATAGGCACCGATCAAACGGTCAGTTTCGCTCCAGTAAAAGAAGTGCTAGGACCTCCCAAAAATACCTTGAGATTCCGATCGGTGTGAAGATAATATCAATACAGAGTGAAAGTACTTGCCAATGAGGCTTGTTGGGAATGGCCCGTTCTCTTACACAAGACAGCTTTGATTCACGGCATTCGGAAATTACCCAAACTGATAATCATCGCACATGGACGAGTAGTAATGCCCCCAAAGAGTCAACATTTAAACTCCAGCTGATAAGATCCTCTTTCAAAGACTCTTTGACAGGTGTATCGCCCGCACCACCCACTCGTTGTGTTGATCTCAAATCCCCAGTTTTAATCGTACCGCGACTTCTTCGAGAGCCTAGATATGTGTGGTAAAGATGCTCCCATTCCCGCTTAGAGGTAGCCTCCCATAACTGTTTAGTACACGGCAAAGGAGATTCATCCATGTGGTAATGCGAACATCGAGATTTGATGGTAATTCCAAGGTCTGTGTTGATGACAGTTTGTAGAAGCCAGAGTATCGTCCACGTTCTTTGGAGAATCACAGTAAGCAGGGTTCAAAATGATGAAAGACCAGTGTTTGCATTACCTGACTTTACTCTCATAGAAGATCCACTCTTGCCAATCATAATACACCCGTATGGTCAGACACCCACGATAAAAGGCTTTCCTGCAAGTCCGCTACAAGTTCATACAACGAATGAATGAGTATGACTTCTTGCACGAACTAACAAAGATCCTCTTACCCCCATAGAGGTTAAAAGAACTAATGACAGAGCAAGACATCGCTGCTGTTCGGAAGAAACAAAAATAGTGTATATTGCTAGTGCTTGAATAGCCCCCAACCTACCTCTGTGGTCAAATTGACGATACTGAAGACGACTGTTAGTCGAACATATTATAATCACGCCAGATCCCAGAACCCACTTCATTACGCAGCCTTTCAATCTCATTCCGTAAGGTGCGAAGAACAAATGGTGTGCTAGTGGTGTCTTGCTCAGAAACATAGCTACAAAACTCGAACAGTTCGCTAGTGGTTCAGGAAGGAGTAAATTCTGACTGGACGAATGGCCTTCAACCCTTTCAATGGTTGAATGAATGAAAGGAGGAGGGTTTCTGGCATCCAATCTTCCAGGATACGTAAGCAATGCCGAGAAAACATGGTTGGCAGACATTGTTTCGGGCAATGATTTCATAGTTCTCTTCGACAACAACTGGTGGAATCTGCTCGAGATCTTGAAAGGGTCTGGCCATGGACATGTATTTTTCCAGTTAACAAGCAATTCCTCATAAGATGTGTGTGATTGGTGTGGATCCTCGATGCCTCTCTCTGACTCGGACAATCGAGGCGATAAGAGAGTGCTAAATGTTGTAGATGAAGAGGTGAGGTTCCCTTCAGGATGACTGTTCATTTCGGGGTCCTGGCTATCGAAATGCCGTGTGATTGGGCGTACCAATCGAATGCTGGCGACTCCTCTACATGGCCTTCCAACCCAGGCATATCAAATTGGAACATGTTAGAGACTGTAACACCCTCTCCCTCTCCAACAGTAGGGCTTCTGCGCAGAGGAGAGGCTGGTGCGATCAGAGTTTTGTTATGCCATAGAATATTCCGACCGTCTAAATTGCTTGCTGAGTCCAGAGCCTCACTATAATCGCACTTCAACTTCTTCGATATGCATCTTGAGCAGATAGGGGTGGTAGAACTGCAACGAGTTTTTGCACGGCGGCATTGGGCACAAGACCTCTTGCGGGGTACAGGCATAATTCCATGATAGCCGTGGAACGCTGGATAAAGAGAATATCGCGTTCAAAGGATTGCGATGACCACTTGAACTTCCATTGATGGAAATATGAGTTCCAATCGAAGAAGAATCCCGACGTGGCAAGTTTCAAGCTATAAAAGGTGTTGCTTCCGCTCCGTCCTTCCAGTGCTTCCACCCGCGTCGCCGGAAGTTCAGAACGGGGTTCTTTAGCGCCGGAAGCTAAGCTTAAACATTCATAGTGCTTAAGCTTCCGTTGCAACACTTCCAAGCACAAACAATTGCAATTCTATCATTGCGACCAAATCCTTCCACGGACATGTTCAATTCAGATACAGACTCTGTATGAAGTACCAAGCAACCGCAAATCTCTCACATGCATCATGGTGAAGAACATTCTTCCGTCGCAGTTCCGAGACGGTGAGGTAGGTAGGTGGAGCTTTAGTTCCGTTCAGCTCAATTTGTGTCCTTCGACGATGAGTATATATTGACTTCCATCCTCACCCATCATCTGCTGTACAAAACACTTCCAAGCTCTGTTCTCCCCTCAATTCACGCAGTTATCAATTCAAGCAGTTATCAAACCCCTTCTACAGCCATGTCCGTCATCCGTGTTGGTATTATCGGAGTAGGTGCAACCACTGAAAGTGGTCCTGGAGCATGGGGAGCGACAGCCCACCTCCCTGCACTACTCGCATCTCCTCGCTACAAGGTCGTTGCTATTGCGAACTCGTCCGTCGAATCTGCGAAGGCCTCGATCAAATATCACAATCTGGACTCCAGCATCAAAACATACGGAAGTATTGACGACATTGCGCAAGACCCGGCAATCGACATTGCCGTTGTAAGCATTTGGGTGTCGAAACATTACGCCATCGCGAAGCAGCTCATCTTAGCAGGGAAGGACGTTTACTTGGAGTGGCCACTTGGAGCGAATACAGCTGAAAACGAGGAGTTGGCCGATTTAGCCAAGACACACAATGTTAAAACCATTGTCGGAAGCCAAGGTCGTGCAAACACGCTCACTGTCAAAGTTAAGGAATTTGTAGATAGCGGCAAGCTAGGAACAATTGTGTCGTCGACAGTCAGCGGGTCATTCTTTGGACTTGGCTCGCACTCTTTTCCCGCCCGTGCATCTTATTACATGTCCAAAGATAGTGGAGGCGACAGCCTTAGCATCTTTGTCGGACATTGTCAGTCTTCCCTCTTTATCTTACTCGTGTTTCTCTGTGTTAACTAATTCTTGCTACAGTTCTTGATTCCTTCATTCACGTACTCGGAAATTTCAAGAGTTTACATTCGATCACCAAGATAGCCTACCCTACGCTCGACTTGACAGGGCCAGACGGCGAGGTCGTGGAAAGAAACTTTCCAAGAACATCTCCCGATCATATCTTTATTCATGGGACCCTCGAATCAGATGCTATAGTTTCAATCAATTATCGCGAGCCCGGCGGTCCTGCAGCTAGTGGTGTTGGACTTCGATGGATAATTACAGGCACAGAAGGAGAGATTGAGCTCACGGCGCCGGAACTGATGTGGCAGATCGGGACACCTGGGGCCACTTTGCGAATGCGGCTCAGAAACAAAGGCAGTTCTGAGGATGTAGAGTACGAAGATGCTTCAGAACCGGATTACATCAAGAACTTAGCAATACCTTCCAAGGGAGTTGCTCGAAGCTGGGAAGCTTTTGCTACAGGAGACACGGATAAATACGCCACTTTCGAGCATGCACGCGCAGTTCTCAGGACAATCGACGCGATCAGAAAGGGTTCCCTCTAAATCGAGTAAGCTTTCATTAGAAGGATTTTATATTGGTTTTAGGCATACGATCTGACCGGCTGAGGGAGCAAAAGATTGCATAGAAAGCTTTATGGCCGCACTGAGCCAAGTAGTGTGGGAGCTGGTTTGGTGGAAAGTTTGTTCAAATGATAGTAGTCAAAGACCAACCAATTTCTTACACTGATTGGCTCTTATCCTGCCGGCCTTCCTGTGAATGATAGAAAACCCAATTAGAGATACGCGAAACATTTCCTCACAGCTGTAAGTTCCCCAATTGTATGTACAGGCATCTTCCACGATCTATGTGTTTTTGATGCTCCATTTTCGGGAACATGTGCCAAATGCAGCATTCTGATTGGCTGTCACTGGCCATTACCCGGATGAAGACGCAGGTCAATTGGAGTTAGATAAATACATAACTCCAATCTTCATATACCCAGGCAGGTCTGATGTCCTATATAACCATCCGATTCCGCAATGTATTGATACGTGGTTGGTTGCTCCAACGTGCCACTATTGAGGAAATCATGTTTCTGCGTATCGCAATCCTTTTCATTTCTGGATATGTCGCTGTCGGAAACGCTCTTTCCCCCTTGGAAAGTTTTTATCCCCCAGATTTGAATGATACCTCGTACATCTCCAACTCATCGCTCGGAACATATGGAGGAAGCTATCGGGCACCAACGAGGGAAATATCCTTCTCGAACAGTTCATATGGAGCATACTTTTATTGCTCTATGCCACATCCTCGAGCGGAAGAATACAAGCTCCCTGGACCAATCCAGAACGGAAGCATCAAAGCAGAAGTTGTCTATCTAGAATACTTGCAAAGGCATCAAAGAAGAACGCCTTATAACATTCTACCAAGTGGAGAGGTACATTCGTTGAATCCACTTCCCATCTACTCCGGTTAACTCGATTACAGACCGTACCGTTCAACTGCTCCGATATCCTCACATACCTCTATGCAGGCCCACCAAGTGGCCAACAACCAGTTCCGGTATACGGGCAAACCTACACATCAGCTACGAATCCATTCCTCGGCACGTATATCCCAGGCACGTGTCAATATCCTCAACTCACTATCGGCGGCTTGCTTGATGGATATACTCATGGTCACGATCTTCGTTCCGTCTACGGCAGTAAACTATCACTCTTGCCCTCAAGTCCCTCTCCACAATCCACCTACTTCCGATCATCTGAATCGGCATTGACACAGCAAAGTGCTGGTGGTGTACTCCGAGGTGTATGGCCATCTTACCAAGGTCCCCTTCCCCTCCATCAACAAGCTTCTTCACTTGATACCGTAAATGAGGGATATTCCTGTCCAGCAATCTCCTCCACCCTTTCCAAAATCAAAAGCACAGCTGCGTGGAATGATCACCTTTCAGTCACTGCTTCTCTTCGAGCCACTCTTGGATCTATGTTTAACGCCAATTCTTCCTCCTCCGCCTGGCAACAGACCTTCGATCATTTTGCAGACAACTTCCAGGGTCGTTTGTGCAATGGGTATGAACTTCCCTGTTCACCCACAACCGGCGAATGCGTAACGCAGGACATGGCGAATGAAGTTTTCCGTGCGGGAGATTGGGAATGGAACTATTATTGGCGAGCCAATCCGTATGTGAAGGAATACATACAACTTGTGGAGGGGTTGTTTATCGGTGAGATTGTAGCTAGGTTAGAGAGTGTCATGAATGGCACCATAGGCAGAGGAAAGTACAGCCATACCTTCGTTCACGACGGCGACATTGGACCAGTGATTGGAGCACTAGGAATTAATGCTTTGAGGTGGCCGGGAATGGGAAGCAATATTGCTATCGAGGTTTGGTGAGTACATCCGGTATCCATAATATGAAGATAATTAACAATTCCCTCAGGAAAACAAAAAGCGCGAACACGACTGTAAGCTCTCCATTCTTCGCGAGGGTCTTATACAGCGGCCAACCACTAGAGTCAATATACGGGAGGATGGACTGGGTTCCACTGTCCGATTTGTTAGCCATTTTAAAGCAGTATGTCCCAGGCGACATCATCGGACAGTGTAATGCTTGAGAATAATGTAGGAAAATCAGCTTAATCGCACTTGTCGAAACAATAAATGAATGTAATTGCTGCTCTGAAGACGAAAAAATTCTTTTGTGATGCAGTAGGGCAACATGTGATGGTGAGCTGTGCAGATATAAATCCCATCTGCAAGCTCAGTGCGACCATGCCGGGAACCCATTCAGATGGGACATGGCCGGCATAGTGAGCGGCCGGCAAAATATGAAAAAGACGCAATTGGCCGTGATAAGCAGCCGTGAGAGGTCTGAACAGGTTCAAACAGCTGCTTTCCAATGGGCTCCTCGAGGATGGGTGACGCGGGAGGGTGAGAGGGAGAGAGAGAGAGGGTGAAAGGGTGAGGTGAGGGTGAGTCGGGACCGAGAGAGAGACTAAGAGTGGGGTCGAATCTGGGGCTCCTCCTCACCACCCACTACGCTCGGGTCACACGTCACATAGTATCGCCTCAGGAGTCAGGATCGAAGGAAATTGCTTTTCATGGCTCGTTCGACGAAATTGGGAGCAGAAAAGAAGAAGTGTCGGGGATGATTAATATTTATCAATTCATGTTGTTTGTTTTGAAATGCTCCTGTCCTGGCTCAAAATCACAAAAATTCTGCTTCCTCCGCGATGTGGCACAATTTACATACTTGTGGCGCAAATGCGGAGCTCCTTGCTTCAAGACCAATTAAGACACATGCCACACACAACACCGGATTATTTGCCGACTTTTATTCCTTTCTTCGCACACTTCCCGCATTATCCATCCGTGTGGGTATGAATTTTTCCCGTTCCTCAAATTCTCTCGCGAGTGTGGGGATCGTGGGGCACCATCAGTATACGTACCACATGCTATCGGTCTTCTAAAATGTTCAAATATATATATCATGTCGGGAAACACAATGGTCTCTAGTAGAAAGGTCAAGTAAATCTCATCTGCTTCTTCCCTGTACCAAGTAGTTTTCTTAGAACTTTTCCAACCCAGGATACTGTATTACTACTTAACTTTTTATACTACCTACCCGAAAAGATGGATAGGGGTTCCAAAATCGTAATAATTGGTGCAGGTGAGTTTACACATACCCAGAAACGGCAGTAAGGGTGCTGACAGTCATCTAGGGATGGGAGGTTTAGCTTGTGCATTAGCACTTGCTAAGGAAGGCTTCACCAATATCGATGTGTACGAGACCGCATCGAATCTTGGATTTGTTGGCGCTGGAATTCAGCTCGCACCAAATATGGCCAGGATATTGGACAGACTCGGATGCTGGGCTGATATCGAAAAAGATGCTGTCGATCTCCTGGAGACGAGTATTAGACGTAGGTTGAAGTTCTTGTCCATAATATGAATTCACTGACGCAAAATAGAGGGAGACTCCGACAAAGAGCTGGCTCACGTGGATCTCGTATACATTAGAGAGACCTACAAGTATCCTCACATGGTTGGCCACAGATCCTCTTTAGCTGGCTCTATGTACGAAGGATGCAAAAAGGAAAAGGCAATCAGATTCCATTTCTCTACCGCCGCACAGGAAGTCGAATCATTCGGACCTAAGCCAGCAATCAAGGTAAAGCCACGCCAGGGAGAGCCTTACACTGTTGAGGCCGATGTGATCCTAGCCTCAGATGGAATCAAGAGTGTTGTCCGAACAAAGATCCTGGAAGAAATTAAGCACGACGCCAAGATCGTAGACACAAATCAAGCTGCGTATCGGATCATGCTGAAGCGAGAAGAGATGGAGAATGACCCTGAACTACTGGAGTTAATTGAGGGAAATAAAGTAACCCGATGGATTGGCGAAAAGCGACATATCATTGCATATCCAGTATCGGGCAAGACCATCTACAACCTGTCCACCGTTCAACCCGATAAGAACTTCGCTGAGGCTCCTTCCGCTACATACACCACGAAAGGGTCGAAGTCAGTGATGTTAGATACATTCTCGGATTTCTGTCCGAAAGTCCAACGAATGCTCAACCTGGTCCCGGACGGAGAAGTATGCGAGTGGAAATTGCGCGTACACAGTCCGTTACCTACCTGGGTTCACGGAAGTATTGCTCTCGTTGGGGATGCATGTCATCCCACATTACCACATCTTGCTCAGGGTGCTGCTCAAGCTATCGAGGATGCTGCCGTTCTTGCTGCTGTCCTTTCACGCTGTCCTAGTAACGACGCGGAAAGTATCAACAAGGCACTTCGGGTGTACGAAAAGGTCAGAAAGGAGCGTGCAGAAACACTAGTAGAGTTAGCTGCGGCCTCCGGTCGCGCATTACACCTGGGTGAGGGCGAAGCCAAGGCAGAACGAGACAAGATGTTTGCGGCTCTGAAGGAGAAGCAGGGTGCGGTACCAGACAAGTGGGCGGATGCCGATGTCCAGAAGAAGATTTATGGTTTCGATTGTTACCAAGTAGCGTTGGATTCGTTTAACGAGATATTTGCAGGCCTCGGCTCGAGTTCTGCAAAAATATGATTGATGTACAGCACGTGTTTTACATTGAGCAGCGTTCAGGGCCTCGGAATGAATACCCTTAGTTAACAAATCAAATTGCTTTGCAGCGTACTCTAAACGTGGGCGGCATAAGGTAATGACTGCAAGTGTCGTGTAACTTTTCGTAGCTGATCCTTTTGCCCAGCATAGATCGTCATGAAGTCTAAGTTTACCCCGCAACCCCCCCCGCTATGTGTTGTTTGTGAGAACCTGCACCACTTCAAAATAATACATATATAATCTCTCTCCTTCCCTTGGAATATTGATTGCATCGTGAGAATATTGAAGGGAACCAAACTAATTGACCAAAGTGCTCGAGAATGTCTAATACGAAAACTGTTCATGTTCCACATTTGGGCGGAATCGATGTTGGGTAAGTCGCACCCCGTTCTTCGATACAAGGAGGCGAACGACGAGCAACTCCCAGCATACTAACCGTCTATAGATATCAGATGCCACATCCGTACGATTCATCTAAGCCCACACTTATCCTCGTAAACTCCTTCACCACTTCATCGGAGCTTTACCGTCAACAATATGCGAACAAGGAGCTGACATCCGCGATGAATCTCCTAGCAATTGAGCTTCTTGGTCATGGCGCAACCCGCACCAAATCGGAAAACTTCACATAGTTTGTTCTCTCTATTTCCAGCGATGCACCACCATGATTGCTGACTAACGGCATTCAGCTGGGACACAGCAATAATGAACCTCCAGGTAATGGATGCACTGTCTATTCCACATGCCTTCGTTCTTGGGACATCACAGGGAGGCTGGATAACCGTCCGGATGGCACTCCTCGCTCCATCCCGCATCTCCGGCATCATCCCACTTGGAACGTCAATGGACTTTGAATCTGAGCGCACCCGTGCTTTGGGTTGCTGGGACGGAATCGAGGCTTGTACGGGTCCGATCAACGACTGGACTTCTAAATCCAAAACTCCTGATTTTGAGCCGAAGGAGAGCTACTGTGATTTTTTGATTGACATAGGTTTCGGGAAGGATTGTTCCAAGGATGTGAGAGACTTTTGGAGGAAGACAATCAAGAGTAACTATCGCGGAGATGATGGCAGACGAAGGGCCAGAATGGCGGCGATCAACTTGCGAGAAAGGGATGGTCTTCACGGAAGATTATTTGACGTTAAATGCCCAGTGTTGTGGCTACATGGTACTGCTGACGTAGTGTATAGTGTTGAGAATGCGAAGGAGGAAATTGAACTTTTCGTGAATGCGGAGAGCAAGGAGTTGATCACTGTCAATGGTGGTGCTCATTTCCTGAGCGCAAGTCACCCGGCTGAGGTTGATAAGGCATTGATCGGGTTTGTGGAAAAGTGGAAGGGGCGAAGCTATTAAATGTCATCTTGTCCATGGCAGGAAGCAGATAGGCGATAAGATATCGCAAATAGTGAAAGCTGGAATACTTTCATCCTAAATTGACCGAGAGTGAACCTTCAATATACCTTGCTTGTCTGCAACTGACGATCATGAATCTTGCTGGAAGTCGTAAAAGCGTCCAATGGCCATCAATCGCGTCGATGAACGAATGCCCGATAGCTTGGTGCTCTCCTGAAAATCAGGGAAATGCATCTTCATAGTCAACTTCTAAAAGCTTTGTATCATCGGGTCGTTTCGCAGGACTGCGTAAACCGGTCACAGGTGGAAGTCGATCCACACATATGTCCGCCAGCTGCGAGAGCACTTCAAGAACTGAATGCAAGGCAATGCTCGCAAAGTCGCTCCCCTTACGACACACTAGTAGCCGGCCTTGCCACGTCTTACGTCGACATGACAACCGCTTTAACCAACGGCATGGACTACACCTTAGCCCACAACGTATCCACTATTGCCGAACTGCGCAACCTTTCCATAGCCTCCCTCTTAATCGGATCTCAAGACCGTGCAACAAACTCCTCCTACTCTTGGATTACCGCTCTCTCAACCGGCTATCCCCTACTTTTCAAGCCGGTGCTAGACGGGTACGTCCTGCCCAAAAAGTATATTGAGACACTTCTCGAGGGTCCTCCCAACGACGTCCCTCTCATAACAGGCAACACAAAGGACGAAAGTGGCGCCGCAACAACCACCAACCTGACCGTCTCCGAGTATATCACCGACTGCACCGCAAAATACGCCAACCTCTCCACCGAATATTTCAAACTGTATCCCGCAACAGACAACGCCACTTTGGCATCTCATGCCTGGAATGCAGCAGCGCGCGACACCTCACTCGTCTCTTCATGGCTGTACGCCAACGACTGGGTCAAGTCGGCCTCCAGTCCCATTTACACTTATTACTGGACCCATGCGCCACCAGGACAAGACCAGGGCGCATACCATCAGTCGGAGATCTTCTACGCGCTGAACAGTTTGTACGCCAGCGCCGACATTTACCCATGGACGGATTATGATTATTATGTAGGAGAAGTGATGTCTAGCTACTGGGCGAACTTCTGCAAGACAAGGAATCCGAATTTGAGTGGGTCTGGTAAGTATAAGAATTTGACACATTGGACCCCAAATGATGGGGTGAGTCCAACTGTTTTCCAACTTGGTAATGCATGGGGGAACTACACGATTGCGCATCCGGCTCAAGTCAGCTTGATTAGTGCCTATTTTGCTCAGCAGACTCCGTTCTAGGAGATATGGGTGTATGTATGCTGGATGGTAGACACTTTTGATCCGCTGTTTCGGTCGATCATTCAGATGTACATAGGTTGAACACATGATTATAAAATCTG
This sequence comes from Rutstroemia sp. NJR-2017a WRK4, assembly GCA_002946385.1. NCBI lineage: Eukaryota > Fungi > Ascomycota > Leotiomycetes > Helotiales > Rutstroemiaceae > Rutstroemia > Rutstroemia sp. NJR-2017a WRK4. The sequence continues at coordinate 232,037 of NJPR01000023.1, read as the reverse complement.
TCTGCTTCTGTCCTTGCAATTTCGTCTTCAGGGACGGAAGCACAACAGACGAATTCTATGCGTTCCATCCAAATGGGTTCAGATGCTTTTGATGAACCTGTGAAGATCATCCTGATTCTTGAAATGCTGTAATGGATTTATTTCATCTGGCGCTGTTTCCTTCTCAATGACGGAACAGTGTTGGCATTAGCCGTCCATCTGGACGATATCTGATCGAAGACCAACGTTGTATTGTTGTAGAGGTTTCATAATGCTTCCTCATTAGAATGCCACAATGGCTAACTAAAGTCAAAGGTTATCAATCTATAAACTAAGGCCGCACAAACATCGTGCATTATGCAGCATCAATCACCGCTTTCATTTATGCTACACTATGTATCTTCCAGTGTGAGCCAGCAGCGAATCATGCACTGACAACCACTCGTCGATAGACCGGCATCTGGTTGCGGAATCCTCGAGTCATTGTCTGAATTTTCGGTTTCTCTAGGGAAGGTGGTGTAGCAAAACAGAAAGTCATCATCTGACAATTCTTCAAAAGTTCACGGATAATGTACTGTGATATCACACTTCCCCTCACTTGAATATAGCTACGAGCCTACGAACAAGCGTTATGGCTAAATGAAGAGCACTTACATTCTCAAACGCGAGCGACGCTCACTGACCGAACAATCAATGTTCACAACGTAGTCGAAAGAGTGAGAAACTAGGCCAAGACAATACTCAAGTAGCCAGTAAAACCTTCTGGTCGTCCGGAACTAATTCGGTGTAAAACAAACAACGGTAGAAATATCAATACCTCATAGCTAGACCAGCTTGAAAGGCTCAGATAGTAGATCTTCCGTCGCTGAGCAGAGAAGCTGGTAAACGTTTTTCGTTCTGGATCCGAGCAAATTGAACCTTCTACGCCAAGAACTCGTTCTTTTCCTGGAAGATACGACTTCTAAATACCAATTGAAAATAGGTCCATAGCCCCCGAAAGGTTGAAAATGAGACATTGAAGATAGTGTGATCCGATGTTGAATGACAATGCATGAGAATGCCTGTAAGATGTAAGGGGGCGAGTATGGATCGCCATACCAATCACTTGTGCTCTTCATGATGAATCCGTCGTGGGTGGAGAGCCACAATGTGCCAGACGTTAGATTCGCCTAAAGCGATTAAAACAGAAAGATATGAGGGGTATTCACATACTATTCTCACCGGACAACTAGGCTAGAGCATCAATAGAGCAGCGCTGACAGCTCATTTCCTCCTTGGGGGATGTAGATCAAGCGCAACAACAAGGGGGATGTAGATCAAGCGCAACAACAAGGGGGAAGTACATTTCGGCGTAATGGTCGGTCAATAAGTACTGTGGTACATGATAGTCGTCGGAGCATTACATCCTCTGTGGGGATGGGGTGAAACGACAAGTGGCGGAGTTCAAGACTTATATCTATGAGTGGCGTTTATGCATTGTCTACCGGGAAAACCCCATGAAGCCATCCTGTGTGAACTCGAAGCAAGATGAAGTGATGTCGGTCATGGTAGATATTTTCAGTTCTGCAAGATGAACATAAAGTTGTTCCGGCGTAAGATGCCTCGTTCGTCCGGCCATCTATCTAATGAAAATCTTTCTGTACTATACAGATGTACTGTGCAGCTTGTTGGTGTAACTCTCTCGTCCCGTGATAGCTAATGCAAAGAACCTCAGTATACCGCTTCATGCATCGGACCTGTATTCACGCACCGATCGGATTCCCGCTCGTCTTATTGAGCTTGCGAACTAGCCGCCCGAATATAACGTTTGAAAGGTTAGTTCCACAAAGAATTGCAAGAAAGACGCAGATGAGATGAACTGTCACCACCTCCACCGCCAACGGCAATCTAGACTTCAACCCAAAGTTAGACAAATTACTGAAGCCTAAAAGCTCTGAGTGCAGTCCAGCCTAGTTACATAGAAGTCCCTGGAAGCTGCATCGGGTTATGTTCCACACTGAAACTTAGAGATGTGAATTTGACAGTTCAAAGTGCGGTAATGAAGAACACGCTAAGCACCCCCATGTAGATTGACATCGTCTAGGCTTCTTGGTTGGCGGAATCATGCTTAAATGATGATCAGGTACATCAGAGCCCTAGTACAGTATCCTCCGTTTCGGCCCTTCTTGAACGTCTATCTCAAGCATCCGGGGTACATTTGTGGGGAGAGAAAGCTCTCTGGGGAAGATGATTGTACCGGGGACAGCTGAAGTGAATGACGTTCAACGAATAGGAAGGATATGGACTTCGGATGACTTCCGAAGATGGTGACAAGCTTCAATGATTACCGAACTTTGTGGAGAATGGACGCGGAGATGTACTACAGATTGGTGGGGTAATGCGGTTTGTGTAGACGATGAAGTTTCTCGCAGCAGTCTATGCGCAGAAGAGGCGTAAAATAATTCGGGGTTATTGCGGAGCACAAGTTGAGAGAACGGTTAGAACGACTTCATCCTTCATCTCAATAATCAATTATGTCGATCAATTTTGAGAGGTCGTGGAATAGCCTATGATAGGATCTCGTGATGGGAAGGAAAAGAATGATGTATCAATTTGGTGGTCTGGCGACGGCTTCGCTGGCAAATCCAGGAACAATCTCATGACTAGAGAAAGTGAATGTTGGTAGACCAAGACCCAAGCATTGAGTAGAGAAGGAGAAAGAGATTTTCCATATGCACGATCTCATGTGCCATTATTCAGAAGCACTAGAAGTTTGGTTGAAGTTATACACGTGAGAGTGAGATTTGCACCACCTCGTTAGAGGACCCGACTTCCCCCATCTTTAGAGAAGCAGGCTGGATAGATACAAACGCAAACGCAAACGCAAAGCCACTTTCCGAGTCTTGTGTAGTGTAGTCTCGTGGAGTGGAGGATAGATGCAGACACAATGGAAATTCCAGTACCAACCGTATGCTAGCAAGATTTCTCCGCATTATCGAAGTTCTTCTCCGCAATGTTTCTGGAGCATGTGTTGTGGGATGGCACATATCGGTCCTTCTTTTCCTCTCCCTCGGGTCATGTACCAGATTCGGATGAACAAATGGGTCGTTAGCCTGGATCATGGGAAATCACATGACGAGATATGTTGCTCTTGATTCGAGTCCAAAATATTGAAACCTTGTTCTTGTTCTTGCGAACCGTCTCTGTAATCCTACAAAGAATAGGATTTCAATTGAAGTTCGGTACAGCAGTACAACAACTAGCAGCGACGAAGCATGACCTCGAGCTGGTTGGGTTGTGTGATGAATCCGGAACTGCACGAAAGAGAATTCGGTAAAGATTATGATCGAATTATAAGGAAAAGCGATGGTTTTACTAAGGGTACTATTTAATGCTGGCTCATTACTCAATATTCCTCTACCTTGAATAGCTTGTAGCAAACAGGAAATGGTAAATGATGCCTGATTCGTGTACTTCGTAAGGTCGAGGCTCCTGAAGTGATGATGACAGCTGACTGGGATTCTCCCTTCTTTTATGCATCGAACATGCTTGGACTGATCGGAAGGCACACTGCATCCGAGAACTGGAGGATCAGAGAATTTTCGCACTTGAATACTGTAACAGAAGTGCACAGAAGTCATACGTTACAGTTGTTGCTGTGTTGCTGGTAGCGGCAGTATATATCAGTCGATGGGCACAGGACAATGTAAGTTAAGTTACAGAGACCGCAACAGTGCAAAGTTCCAAAAGTACGTCAGTGGGTCAGGCTTTCTTTCTGTTTCTGCTAAAATCGCAATGAAAATCACAACGGCAGTTCATGATTCTTTCAGCCCCGAGATGGTTTCAGTTCGCAGTGAAGGATCGCGATGTAAGACAAATACTCGGAGCTCACACCAAGAAGAGAAAGTCGAGTCAAAGTCCGATGGTAAGGCGGTGATAGCAAGTGAGCACAGACGGGCAGTCAGCCAGCCAGCCAGCCGCAACGAAGCAAAGCAGAGTAAGGCAAGCCAGGCATGTCAGGCAAACAAAACACCTCGCACTCAGCACTCATTTACCCGCCAAGCACAGAGCAAACAAGCAATGTTCCAGCGAGCAAACCAGAAAATGGTCTATGCAGAGCGACAGCCTCAGCACTAGGCCTCAAAAGAGGTGTGCGAAGCGAAGTGTACGACGTCTGTGTGTGGCCTCAGTCCCATATGGTTTTAAGTTTACAATAGTAACATGTAATGGAAGGCACGAAGAATTTCTTGGATCCCTTGGCTGAAATCATGGGGCATTAGCATTGACAGCTAAAATGAAAAAAATATGAAAATGTGCACATTTTTATCGGCTACATTATGTTAAATGACTCTAAAAGGTTAAAACTTGGAGAAATTAGCTGCCTCAGATTCCGAAGTGCCATCCTGCCATGATTCTTGATTCGCCGACGTGGATACATGGAGAGATCGGGGTAATGTACAAATGAGGCTTAGTGCACGGTTGGCTTACTGTATGGAGGCATGGAGGCATGGAATGGGTTAATGTGGAGGATCAGATTACTTGATCGTTTGACAGATGGAAATCGAAATCGACCGCGGCAAAGGAAAGGCATCGAAGAGAGAGCATCGACTTCTTATGCGGTGTACGCTCAGCCATCGCCAGCTTGCTTCCTTTCCATCCCTTTCCCTTTCCTTTATAGTAGAAATCAAAGTCGAATGGTTGAACAAACCAGTTTGCGAGGTATAGTTGGCTGTCTCGTGGCGCTCATTGCTGTATTGATGCCCCTCAGCTAACGTCCTGAGGCTAGAGTACACGAACTGGCTGTAGATATACTCTTATGTATCTGTACATGAACAGGTTAAATGTAGGTCAGCCAGTGAGATCACAAAGAGAAGTCGAAATACTTGTGCTGTCCTTTCGGGATCCCAAGTGAGATATACTTTACTTCCACTTCCACTTCCACTCCCACTTCCACTCCTCTCCTCATGTCCTAATCAGAACCAAAAATATCACCGCCGCCCTTTTGTTACATGTTACGCTACTTGCGAATACGTACCCAGATTCGCTCACAGCTACTTGTAGCAGCTGGCAGCCAACAGTAAGCCTAGCAATCAAATAATCCTAACCCTGTTCTGTGTCCTGAGCTGGCCAAACGAATCAGGGAACGGGGAAGTTCAAGCCATCTTACGAAGTACTCGACTCTACCATTCCTAGGAAAAGCCCCGAAGAGCGTATTATTGTTTTCCCCAATTGGTCTTGGAACATTACAATTCATGGGTTTAGCTGGAGATTGTGTACGAGCAGTAGCTGGGTGAGTTGAATGATAGAATTAGATCTCTCGTGTGCTTCATTCATGGCCGAGGAAGTAGTATAGCAAGTACCAAAAGTGCATCCTCTGCCTCCAGCTCCAACTCCAGGACACTCCGCACACCCGTACCCTAACCAAACCTCCAGGACGGACCTCTTTACTTATACGACACTACAAGACAAGACACGACACAACACGAGTCGGCTCGACTTGAACTTCAGTGGAGAGACGCCCACCTACCCACTAACCCAGGCCACCACGCATCAACCCACACATCCGTTCATCCAGCACCCACCGCCCACCTCATATCACCGTCGAGTCGTCGACAGTAGGTAGCTACTTACTTAGCTACTTCTAGAGTAGTCCCGCCGCGAGAGATCTTCCTCTTCTCATCCTCCAAGTTCAAAGTCGATCAAAACATCGCACGACACTGAAATTTCCGGTCTTGGCATTGAAACATCGACACACTCCCTCGTGTCTCTTTCCCTCTCACCACTTCCACCTCGCAAAAGTCGGGCGCGTCTAACCCAAAGAGGCAAACAGGAAAACGAGGAAAGGGCCATTTAATTACTCTACAAGTATTTCGATCCCTGCCAGCCTCATTATTACTTTCGCTCCACTCGACCAATCAGAGTGCACGTATCATTTTACTTTCTCATACGCAAATCCGCAAAATCCTTCAATTCTTTTCAACCACCAATCCCCCCCGCATCTCGCATCTCGCATCTCTTCTTCTCCATGAAATGAATGTGCCGTCTCCGCCATACAGAAATATACGGTCCGAATAAGTACTCCAGATTCCCAAATCTCGCTCTCTCGATCGTTTGGCATTTACCATCGTCCCGTACCAGACTACTTACTCTATCTATCTCTACTATCTATCCTGTACGCACGATTGTACGCACGACTGTACACACGCACACGCACACGCACACCCACACCCACACCCACACCCACACGCATATCCGCACGCATATACTTGGTATACACACACAATACACACAAATACACACACACAACCCATCTCCACACAGACGACATCACAGACCTCACCAGAACCCCATATTCTACTAGTCGAGAGGCCACGAACGTCAATCATTGTACGAGAAAGAAGATTATCAATCTGCCGGAATATTTTTGGTAATTTGTCTTTTGGACACGAGGGAAGACGTAGGGAAGGAAAAAGCAACGCAACGCTACGCAACGACAAGGACCGATATAAATCAATTGCATTGACCCGGGTTTATCATCCTGTCCTACCTTATTTCGGCATCTTCTTCGATCGAACCTCTTGTTGATCGTTCTTGTTCTGTCAAAGCACAGAACGATCATCGAGTACCAAAATAGCCGCCCATCATGACGACCTCGGTCAAAAGAGCATGCGATGCATGCCATCGTCGAAAAGTTAAGTGCGACGGAATAAACCCATGTCGCAATTGTTCTTCGGCACAATTATGCTGTACATATCATGCTATTCCACAGAAGAAAGGTCCAAAAGGCTCGAGAGCGAAGGTTATCAGCGAACTGCGGGAAACCCAACGACAGACCACACTCTCTTCAAAAGTCGCGAATCGCCTCAACGGTGTCCAAAGTCCACCATGCAGTCCTACCCTCACACCTACACCGGGCCTACTGACGACCGACATGATCAAGGAATGTACCGAATTCTTCTTCGCGAACATGTACCCAACGATGCCGATATTACACAGAGGGAAGCTAGAACAGCAATCGATGTATGCGGATCAGAATGTCGATGTGTACTGTCTTTTGACAGCGATGTGTGCATTCATGATGATTCAACCTGGAATGGGGATACCGGGTGATCCTCTTGGCTTGGATAGTATGCCGGGCGCGAATATTGTTTCTGGGCAGCTGCTCTTAGATGAAACACTGAGAGTCAGGAAGAGTTATGATTATCTGGAAACTCCTACGCAAAATAGTCTGGTCACCAGCTTCTTCCTGTTTGGATGTTACTACGGACTGGATTCACATAACAAGGCTTGGTTCCATCTACGAGAAGCGACAACTCTGGCACACATCCTGAACATGCAAAAGGAAGAAACCTACCATCAGCTTGATGTTATAGAATCATCAAGGAGACGAAGGCTTTACTGGTTGTTGTTCGTAACCGAGAGGTGAGTTGCCTGGTAGTATCATCTCATTTAAAAATTCTAATCAATTCCTAGATCATATGCGTTGCAACGACACCGTCCTCTTTCCCTACAAGCAACAATTAATCTCCCCTCACAGAACGACGACCCCAGCGATACTCAAGCTCACCACCTCCACGGATTCATCCATCTTGTCAATGTCTACCGACCATTTGACGACCAATTTGTAGCGCTCTGGAACAAGACGAGAACAGACTGCAACCCCGCCTACCTTTCCTCCCTACAAAAACAACTTACCGATGCGCTTCCACTATACATCAACTCGACAGAAAATCAAACAGCAGATTTGAGAACCAGTCAACAATGGCTACGAACCATGGTTTGGCAGTTGAGCATTCAGAACGGATGTTTGAGCTCCAACGCCAATGATCCAAGCATGACATTCCAGTACCCTGTTGACGTTGCAAGAGACTTGGTTCAAATGACATCTCAATTCTCTCAACAGAGTATGGAAGTCCATGGTGTGGGATTGGTGAGTCGCTCTACCTAAATCACAAATATCTTCTTGCTAATATTTTCCAGATTGAAAAGCTCTTCGATGTCGCCTGCTCATTGACCGACGTACTTTCCCTCCTCCCCCCAAAAAGCGATCCATTCGCCCCAGGTCCTCGTGATTACCTTCACCAGTTCATGACACTTTTCTCGATTCTTCGAAATGGCGATCATCGGTTCCTCCCACTTCTGCTCAACAAAGTCCATGATGTCCTCCCTAGCCTTGCCAACCCAATGTTACAGACTGTGCCTGAACACCCGCCTATTTGTGCTGAAGTCGATATCTTCGATGGTTTCGGTAATACCGGATTGAGTGTGCCACCCAGCTACAACAACAACATCGCCACCAGCGGACCCACAGATTTCAAGATGGAAAATCAATCACTCGCTCCTTTTGACAAACGTGTCGAAGGACTGAGCAGTCCTAGTGCCATCGATAGTGCGGAAACGACGCCCTATACTTCGCCACCCATTATGGGGTCAGGTATGGAGTTCTCGGGATTTTCGGATTACGGGGGATTCTCGGATCTAAATCACGGACTGGATTTCAAACGAGAATTTGAACCAAATCATGGAATGGTGGGAACTGTAAGAAGACCACCGATAAGACAGGGGAGTGGAAGTAGTTATGGTATACCAAGGAGTGTGCCAGAATATCATCACTTTGCGAGGACGGGGAGTGGAGGGGAGGAGATGGGACATGGCCTTGGCGATATGGGGTTCAGGTGATTCCAGGTGATGGTTGAAGATTTTAGGGCGAGAAGTCGGAATTACGGGAGAAATGGTGGAGGAGCCAAGATGCGGGATTATGGCATCGGCAGAATTATGATTGATGCAATTCGCCTCTAAGACTGCAGTTTGTGAAGACACCAAACTCAGCCACTGCTTTAAGCTATTCTTCAACAACTCTGGACCATATGGAACGCAGCGGTTTTCAGCAAAAAAATAATGGGGCAACCCAAAACAAAGCATGGTGGCGCAGGAAGCGAAGGCATATCAGGTTGGGAGCAGGCGTTTTTTGGAGCTTGGGCGCATGAAATGAGCACATATAATGTTGAATGATTTATGGGATGCTGTGTTGATGGGACGGGACTGGAGAATTGGAAATAAAATTAGGGGAAAATGATTTGGCAGTTACTTTTTGTGATTGTAGGGGGAGACGTATTTTGCACATACATGAAGTATGAATGATAGGAAGGAGTTGTGAGCGAGGGGCAGGATGTGTATCTTGGATTAGATCGAATCAAGTCGGATTGATGGGACTAGCTGAAACATTGTGATTTTATAGCGAAGTGCAGGAAGTTGGATGATAGTGAATGGACTTGGGCTTTGCCGTGGGGCGCCTTGCTGGGGTTGTATAGGAGCTGATTGAAGAATGGAAATGATTTGAAGATGATTTGGAATAACGAGTAGTGAAATTTGGATAGTTCAGTATCGAAACATCTATATCTCTATGTTCTGTGTCTATGCTTGATCATGTATATAGCGACATCCGGCGACATACACACCGTGAACGCAACCCGTGCAGGCAGATAAAAGGAGGGGGTGGAATATCCTCAGCAGCAAATATTCATTTTAAATAGTTACTTTATTTAAAGTGAATATTTCGGTTAAACCAAGTAGAGAGTGAATATACTCTGAAAGAGTCTAGTAATGTTAACATTTACAGGGAACAAATATTTGGACTTCTCTCTTGATCTTTTACACATCCATCCAAGCGAAAACACCAAAGTCTGCGTTTCGAATCATCTATTCGATGTTTTCCCTACTCCGGCGAGGTACCCTCCGCCAATACATCAACGCGCGCTCTCTTCGCTCTCAGATATCATCTACCTTCTTACCTAACCGCACACGATGGACAGCTTCGTCGATCTACTACTCCACCGCCCCGCATTCCAAACCCACAATGACCCTCCTATCTCCCGAACGAATCATTCAGAATACTCTAAAGGGTCTGAATCACTCCAAATGGGGGCTGGGTTGTCTATCGCTGTACCTACGACAACGACGATACGTGGAATCGCTTCAAAAAACTCGTTGACGAACATTCGCGTGAGGCAATTGCGAGGTCGGATACACCTGAGGTGGCCGAGAGTCTCGAGTGGACTTTCGTGTAGGATCGCAACTCGTTGGATGGAATTTCTCGGAATGAGCTTCGATTGCGCTTCAAGGCTTGGGTTGCAGAGGCTTTTCGGGTCGAGCAACCGCACGCAAAGGAAGAACCGAACCCGACTTTTGGAGTTGCGCGATATACGTATTTCATTCAGATGGACAAAGAAGCATTGAAGAGTGTGATGGATGAGGTTTCAGAGCCAAATAACACACCATGGTATGATTGTGAAGGGCATGTAAACTCCGTTCAGGCGGGTTGGCAAACCATGAGCGAGAGGTAATTCTGAACTTGGTGTGGTAACTAGACCAGAGGACGAATGCGAAGAATACGAACCGATTGATGGATGCTGCGAGGAGAATGTTGGGTGGATGAAGATCAAGGCGCAGATGGTGGGTGCTGAGTTCTATGAGGCGATGGGTGGGTATCCAGATATCTGGTATATTTTCTATTTGCGTCCGCCGGAGGTCGTGGACTACTGGTTACACACGCGGGTGTTCTACTTCTTTGGTCTGAATTTGAATCTCATTGCATGATTAGGTACGTGGGTGTTCTGGATTGTTTATAATTTGGAGTGTCTGAAAGGAGTTGCCTAGTATTTTGATAATTCCTGGCGTCTCTCTCATGCTCCTGTAGCTTTCAGATTGTCCCAACCAGAACCAGTCTCGACGAAGAGCTCCTTGTAAGTAAAGAAAAATTCATGACCAAAGTCCAACATTGAAGTCCCGGAATCATCAACCACAGCACGCAGTGGCACGTTCTGGACTTGCATATCGTACTGTAGACTAGTGGAGAGTGCTTGGCATGACGGATAGGGTAGCGAGAAAAAAGGGGGAGCGAGCGAGGGGACTTCGGATATTGGAATGCTGTCCTGGGCGTGAGCCGTAACATACCGCGTAAGGTATAAACATTAAATGTGATTACTACAATACTTCACGTAGATATTGGATTACTGGCACGTCTTGAGGACCGCACGCGTGTGTTTGTGTTTGTGTGAGTGTGTGAGTGTGTATGTGCATGTGCATATGCGATATTGATCTGTGGCATTTTCGATAGAACTCTGTGCTCTAATTTCTAGGTAAGTAGCTCGTTCTATTAACGTTTATTTCGATGCCAGAAAATATGAGAAGAGATCCAAGTTGTAACTGCAAAGTAGCAGGCGCAAGTGTCCGGTAGTGGTTGCGGGAACGAGGGGCTACTTAATTTTTCTCTGATAACTTCGCCTCAGTTAGAAAAGCGCATAGTGAGTACAATAAGATTTGAGGTATTTAAGTAAAAGTTGGTTTATTAGATTGCTTTCATTTGGTTCTCTAAACACTATATATTAGAGAGTTGTGACGTTGTTGCGAAGTGGTTATGTTTGGGTGGTGATTCTGTGCTGGTTAATGAATTACGGCCCCCACTGTGTCGCAGTACTTTTTCCGGTTTCCAACTTCTCGTCTTTGCCAGCAACACGTTTGCCTTTTCTCAAGCGTGTCCTCGCATCTTTGTATTTTGTTTTGGTGTTTTTCAGCAATTTGGAAAGTTTTGTTCCGAGTGGTGTAAACATCAAAAAGATGAGTAATAGGGCAATTGGCATGCTGACTGCCCAGAAGGCCCTGGAAGAATGAGTGACCCGGTTGATGAAAACGGATGTGATTGAACTTACCAGAATAATTTGTCTCCAGCAGCGAATTGACCTCCCATCGAACTAGACACCCATGAGCCACATCATTCGTTGAGAATGCATCAACTTACAAGATAGCTGCACATAGACTGACTGGCACGAAGATGGTAGCCATACTGTTATGCATTAGCTATGCCTTGCACGTTCTCCCCTGTTCCTGTTCCCTCTCACCGTGTTAATTGGTTCACACTTACATACGTCAGCTCAATTCAGTTTGGGGGCGTTGTCATCCGAAATCAACCTCACCTTCTAGCTTGGAAATTGGATACTTGTGCCTCACGGGCTGCGACAGTCTGGAGGTAGTTCTCCGTAGTCCTCACAATCACTTGATTGATGTATTCCACCATGCTTTCCAACTCGTCCCACTCAACCAGGTCTTGCTGCTCTTGTTCCAAGATCCTTGAGAATAGCTGTTCATCCCAGTCTGTGATGGACGGTCTTCTCCTGCGAAAGGATAATGAAGGAGGTGAAGGTGGCGGTGGTGGCGGTGAAACGACTTTCTTAATCGTTCGGATGTTCTGTCGAAGTTTGTATCTTAGTAGCTCTAGGTTTTCTCGTTGTTCCCAAAGTCTTGTAAACTTCCTCCCCTCCCATTCCGAGTTCCATGCTGCTTTGTCAAAAGTTTCAAAATCGAAAGACGACATCTCATCTATTCCTATAGTCGAAGCCACTGAATGAATAACATCCGAAAACAATTCTTGAAGGGTAGCGCTCACTCGCGCCAGTATCAATCGTCGGCATTGATAGGTGGAGCTTGAAGGACTTTCCGTACTGAAGCTCTCGTGGGCGAATAGCAAGTCGTCAAACATGCACCGACCCCACGGGTGTACATCTTTCTCAGGTTCTGCGTATAAGTAACGCGATCGTAAAATGCTACGTCGCGGCAAGCTAAGTAATGGAAGTGATGGCAGTCCATCTGGGCTAGGAAAGACATTCACCTGCTGGGGTTGGGAGACCCCTTTTGACATACTCATGGAATGCAAAAGATCGTCGTAATTTAATGGTGGGTCAACCAGAATGAGTGCTAGCTTCCTGTCAGCCCAGTCACTATTGTAACTTGCGTGGCATTCTTCACCAATCCAGGAACCAGGGAAGTTATCGTCGATGTCACATCCCCAATAGCTAATCAACTGCTCACTACATTGCTTCTTCTCTTTCTCCGAATCACTTAGAACGTCGAAATCAATCGTTCTGTTGGCATGGCAATTGATGCGGTAAGTATAATCTAATCAAGTCAGTTGAGCTCATGTTTTCAGTGGGCACTTTAATCCGACCTTTGTTTTTCCTCGGAATGCGTATTGCGTGGTCTTGGACGTAGTTCAAGACAAAGTGATATCTCGCGTCTTGGCCCAAGGGAATTCGTACTCGGCCTAGTGTATGGTCTTCCGGCAGAGCCCAGTGGCATGCGAAGACTGAAACTGGGATACCAAGTATACTTGAAAGAAGCGATACCCATTCCGAGCCCAAGTCTTCGAGTATGATCACACCGCGACATTCTTTGCCGTTCCTCAAGTCATCGTTCCCCAAGGGATCACGGTATTTCCTCAATAGGCTACTAAGTTCTTTTACTCCGTGCTCCCCTTTGAATTCCCTCACCGACGAGGAATCAACACTTAAAGCATTGAATTCTATCCATGCCGCTCTACCATCGATCCGCTGCTCGGGCGTTTGACGTGCTAAAGCCGCGAGGAAGTCGTGCTCGATCTCATTTCTGGGACCTTCTTTTAACATTCCTAAAGGGAGGGTTGTAAAGTCAATAGCCTTAGGGGTTAAAGTAACCTCGGGTGCCGAACTCATCGTGAACCTTTTGTTCAAATTCTAGCTTCGAGTTCTAGAGGGTCGGGCTCGCTACTTACATTTGTACTATGTTTTCGCACTATTGAAAATGCATACATATACTCGTTTGGGGGTTGTGGCTTGGGTATTAGTTGCGAACTTGCGCCATGATAGGGAATCTAGCCAACCAGGCAAAGCAGGTTCCCGCGCTTACACAAGCTGAACAGGAGAGAGCCGCAGCTGAAAATTGGTCTGTACTTAGATCACGAATATATCTAAACCCCTCATTTACTCTTTCACGATAAGGAGCTCTCAAAGTTTTGGAACGCATGATGGGAGGTTTTGCCAGGCTCTTTAAAACGGCACGAGACCATGAGATTGCCGAATCCCATACAAGGGATTCCGGACTTATCATTGCGTGAGTTCAGCCATTTCATGCAGTGGTTACCGGTTAGCTAACATTCCCAGACTCATGGGCACAACCCGAGCGGGAAAAAGCACGGTATGAAATAACTTAGCTTCTCCGAGCATTTCGAAAATTCTAATACTTTGTGCTCATCTCCTTTAGTTCATCGACACCTTCACACAACGACATGAGCTGTGCCAACCACACGGTGAGAATGAAGATCGTGAGCGGACACGGAAGATCCAGGCGGCGAAGGAGGTCCGACTCGAAAATGGCACGAGAGTGATGTTTGTGGAGATGCCGGGCTTTCAAGATCATCCACTCTCAGATATGATTATCTTACAGATTATCGCAGAATATTTAGATGCATCGTAAGTAGCCCTAGTCCATAGGATATTTGTGGTAAGGTCAGGCTGAGGCCGGATGTTTGAATAGATCCGACTATTACAAAGTTGCAGGATTTATATATTTGCACGACATCAACAATCGTGTCGATGATCGATGCACATATAACGTTGAAGTCATGGCAAGTATGGTAGGGAAAAGTCACCGTAACCGCTTGCGCCTTGTGCTTAATAAATACATAACGCCCAACCCCACAGTCGAGACGCCGTTCATGACCATGTGGAAGGATCTCAAGATCGGAAGCGAAGTCACAAAGTATCCCGATCACCCTTCTCGTGAAACTTCTGCAACGCTTGTGACAGACTTGCTGGGGCAAGGAGAACTAGTCCAGATTGCAATTCAGGAAGAGATGCGGAAAAAGGTACTGCTGTGGAAGACGAAAGCAGGGGCCACAGTCTCGGCTCAGTCGAAAAGAAATGCTAAAGCTGCGCGGGTAGAGGTGAAGAGGTTGACGAAGGAAAGCGAGAGACTAGAGAAGGCCGTTAATAGAGGGGAGAGAACGAACGATGAGTTGGCGGAGGTGAAAACCCGCCTTGAGGAAGCAGAAACAGATCTAGCAAGATTTGAGAAGGAACTGGATGCATGGAGATGAGAACGAAGACTATGAAGACTTGATCTGTAAGCTTTAATGTTATGACAATTTCACCGGTCTAAACCAAGGAAAGGATGAATGCGCGTCATGAGCAAGATGATAGGAAACAGAAACATATGAGTTAACGAAAAGATTCTCAGAAGCAAAACGATTGACGTTATTTTCTTCAGCCCGAGAAAACATCAAACTGGTATAGGGAACTGCCTTGGAGCGACTGATCCTCAGCCGTCAGTTGCGTCGTAGCCGGAAGAATATGGGACCGTAAACTGCGGGCAAAACTCCAGACAATAGAAACGATGCAGTTTCCTCATCCAACCAGAGCTTTGTCGCTCGCGGCAGCTGTTTCTGCAACCCATTCCTCTATTCCAGCCATACCCGGTTTGGTCATGAATAGTATTCAGCAGATGTAAGAACGGCGGCAGAAGTTGAATCTGGTATATATATTGTCTAGGGCGGAAGCAGAGACCAAGACTATCGAATATGCTCGGTGTATGCTCCGAGCGAGGGCTTTCGAGCCCAGCACATAACCCTGCGATTGTATGGTCTGAGATTTTAGATATCAAGTTCCATTGTTTTTGTGAATCCAGCTGGATGTGTGATTTGGGGACAAGCTAGTTCTCCTTAGCACTTTGAGCACCTTGCGGTGATCTAGTAGGTTGGTGAACATCCTGTTTGCGTTGTCTACTTGTGGAAGGACTAGCTCAGGGTTGAGCCAGCGCGAGGAGGGCCGTTCATGAAGAGTAGCGTGCGAAGTTGAGAAAAGAGTGCTGCTGACTAGAATGGTATTGAATGCCTGGATAAGATGGTTGGGAGATATGATGTTTGAAAGAAGTGTAGATGGCGGCGAGGATCCTCTCAGCACGTGTTAGTTAACCTTATGTTTTAGACCCAATTCAGTGTAGGGTTCCGGAACACGACCCCCTACCGACCCTAACACGCCTAAGAATAAGCAGACCCACCCCGAGCCACCTAAGTTCTGGAACGCCAAATTATAGCGGGGAAAAGGCCCAGGAACAACAAAAGAAGACTGTGCACTGAACTATGCACTGAACCAAGACTGGCTCGCTGAAGTAGGCCTGCTAACGTCAGGTTTCCTCCGTACACGCAAAAAGACTCACAATGTTATGACACATTCATGCCGTAAATCGACGACATTACATGCCATTGTCAAGAAGCAGGAACATAAATGGAGATGAGATAATGGTGCTTTCGCGGCAATGCGGTCTCGAACAGGATGGTAGGGAAATCCTTCATAAATAGCTTTTTCTCTCTTTTGCGCAACCTGCTTACTTAACTTTCTTCCTTTCACAGTCAAACCTGCCGCCAAAGAAAGCTCAAATGTGATGAGGTGAAGCCTCAGTGTGGCCAATGTCGGAAAGCGTCTCGGAAATGCGTCGCGAGTGATGGAGTGGTGTTTCGTCATCAACAAAATGCTTCGATGAACGGAAGTGAGGATGGCGCAAGTGGTGATAGGAGTGCCAAGCTGGGGGCGTTCTATGCATACAGGAACACATTCAACGAAGAGAGCATTTGGGTTGATGTGCCGAAGAAAGGTAGGATCTGCGATGAGCTTGCAGTTGCGCTCTCATCTTGAGACTTCAAACTGACATTAAGGGACAGTAACTTTTTTCCATGTCACCGACCCTTTCAACATGGAAGACACTCCAGAACCAGAGCAACTCAACTCGCCTGGCCCTTCCAATCAGCCAGAAGACACAAGCAATACGACTTACGACCTGTCCTCATACGGAGCTCCTGGACTGGAAGCTTTATCGACCGCAGCGACCACGAACATGCAATACATGCGACAGTTATCTGTGCCAATCCAATCACCACGAGGCATCAATACCCCGCAACATACTGCGAACAACTTAGACTTCATATTGAACCCTACCGGATCGGAAGGACCGCTGAGTATGAAGCGCGCTGAATTGTAGGAATTCTGCTGATCTTGTGCACAGCTTCCCCCTCGGTCGATCCACCTGTCAACCCATTCTCGAATCCGAATCCCTTTATTAGCGATGTCGACAGCGTTGCAGAACACGAGGTCGCATTCTTGTTGCGCCATTTCGGTGAAACGACAGGACAATGGTAGGGACTTCTCACGTCGAGCTTGGAATATTACTGATTGAGGAATATTCTAGGATGGACCTATTCGACCTTGGTTGCTATTTTGCACATCATGTGCCCGTACTCGCCGTCTCGAATCCACTGCTCAGATACTCGGTATGTGCCTACGCTGCGAAACAGTTGGGCCGTGTTGGAGGACGAAAGGCAGTTGTAGGTGGCATAGTGAGTGATCAGGCAAACATGGAGCTATACCCGAATTCCGAGAATGTTGACTGGATGTACATCGGCGCGAAATATTACGACAAAGCGATATCGCTACTGATGGAGGAGCTATCGCATTCTGGCAGCCAGGAGACTCCGATGACGCCAATGGCAGATGAGCGATTCAATACCCCAGTGAGCATTCGATCACCACAAGCCATCCAAGGCCCGGGGAAAAAGCGACGTCGATTATCGAGACCAGTCTATCACGACGCAGACGAAACAATAGCTTCCGCAGCAATACTATGTGTATATGAGTTTCTGGATAATGCAAATGTAGCTTGGTCCAGGCATCTCAGCGGCACAAAATCCTTATTTGACCTTGCCGATAGAGAAGGGATGATGCCTCTGCGGTCTCCTTCCACACCTGGGTCATTGGCAGAACGAATGAAACCATCAACTGCTAGAAGAGCTACGTTCTGGAACTTCGCCCGCCAAGACTTCTTGGCTGCCTGTGAGTGAGTCTTGTTCCTACGTGTCTCGCAGTCCCTAATTATGCCATAGTTATTAACGAAAGCCAAACACGACTCAACACAGAAGATTGGGACCTCTGGAGGGCTGCGGGCCTATTGTTGGATGATCATGGATTCGTTATGCCGAGTAACCAAGTCGATTCAAATTCCGAGAATCAGCTATCCATGCGCGAGGATATGATATCGAATGCTTTAATATGGCTCATGTCGAAAATAGTCAATTTCCTCGCCACCGGAGACTCTATCGATAATGTCTACCCCCAAGATAGAGGGAGCCCGTCGGCGGTCTTCGGAATCAATCAAATGACACTGCTTGAGAGATGGCATGAGCTGGCTAAGGAATTGGACATCTGGTATCAGGGTCTCCCCGAGACTTTCAAGCCATGTGCACGTCTACCTAAAATCACCGATGGTAGCATTCCTGCAGACTCGCCTCGAGCCGTTTTCTCGGAAATATGGTATAGCATTCCAATGTGCGGATCCACGATGCAATCATATCATTTCACCAAGATCCTGCTTCTGATCAACAAACCTCATGAATCAACAACTCGACGATCTACCGTGGCAAATAGGCTTAATTCTTATAGGACAATTGAAATGGAAACGAGATATCATAGTCATGAGATTCTTGGTATTGCCTTAGGTAGACCAGAAGGCTCCGTGAGGATACATCAAGTGCAACCCCTTTTTGTCGCGGGTCAATGCTTGACGGAAAATCGTGAGCGTAAAGTTATTCTTGATTTGTTGCGAGACATAGAAAGGGATCTGGGCTGGGCGACAGATTATCGAGTGCAACAATTGTTGAAGGACTGGAGTGGAATGATGGACCTGCCTAATGGCGAGATCTGTGGGAACATCTCTCCGTCGAGAGCATATTGGCTCTTTTTGGGTTTCCTACTAGTGGCTCTTATCTTATGATATGTGTTAAAAGACGATTCTTTGGGGGTATGGCTGTCCCGCATATCTGCCCGACCTCACGAACTCCTGTTGATATCGGGGGGGTTTGAGGAAGGTCCACACACCTCCCCGCTACAGCATTTAACGAGCTATAGTTGGAACTATCAACGGCCGTATTGAGGATTTCGGTGAAGTTTAGTGGCACTCAAGTGCTGATAGTTACGTTGAGCCAAGTAGATGTTCAGGAACCTAGATGCAAAAATATGGTTTGCAAAATTGCAGATACTGCTATAAGTCCATATGATAGATGGAGCGAAAAAATGAGCGCAGAGGCCGCTCGTGAAGTAATGTGTCTTGGACAGGAGCAACGGTGTAACGAATTTTCTCAAGTCAGCATATTTCGGCACGGATCGATGAAGCTGCATTCAAGCACCAGTTTCCTCACAAAATGGTGTTATGGGGGAGAGTCGTTGATGAGGGGCTCCTTCAAGATAGATTCCATGCAGGTTATTCATTTCACACAAGGAAAGTCACTGAGCAGACTTGAACGAAGCTCAATGGCGAGCGCTCGTTCTACACTACTGTTTTGTATTTGGATAGTGGGAATAGATATGCAGCGCCGTGCGCAATCGAATGCTCCTCTACTGCAATTTTTATGACTAGTAAATAGTCGCAGTGGAGAGCTGGAGGGGGATTAGAGGCACAGACCTGAGACATCTGGATGGGGACTCAAGCACCAGAGCTTCAAAGCCTATAATTACTTTATTCTTTCTTGATTCCATCTGGCAGTGCATTTCAAGATTGGGTTCATTGCATTGATCCTATATATCCAATCATTTCTATCCAAGTAATGGCTCATATTTCAGTTGTTGAATTTGATATGCAGTCAGTACCAATCACTGAAGTCCTTCATATCGAGCAGTCAAGGTTAAATATAGAATAGAATATGAAAAGCGGGTCCTAGGAAACACATTTATATCCCGCACATTCAATATCTCGCTTTCAAAACCTTCCTGTCAACAACATCTACGAAAAGCGCTCTGCAGAAGGGGAACTTCATACTCTTTTGCTCTCCAGACGCAAATCGCCAGTTTCTTAAGTTTTCGGTGAGACATCTTTTCCTTGATATTCTTTCGTGCTCATTACTCTTTTTTTCCATTGCAGATTGTGAAATAAATTGACTTGTGGCTCAGAAAAACTCGAAGGTCGCGTCACGTAGCGACACATCACATTCGAATACTTTCCTTCACGGGAATTCAGCTTCCATCAAGAAACCTAGCTGTTTTCTTCTCTACTATTTATTTTTGATGTAAGTACGAAACTCCTCGTGTATAGTGACGGTGCAAGATCGGCGTAACGAGACTGACGAGAGTCGGCATCGGCCACAACGAAAATCATCCAAACTCGTCCCACACTTCAAAGACCGTATTCTGACAGGATGACTTTAGCAGATTAGCAAGAATACTCACTCTTCCCAACGTTCTTCGTCGCCAAGTGGTTCATCTCGACAAGATGTACGACAACAACATTGGTAAATATCACCAAAGAACACTACCATCTATGATCTATTTTGACTCTTCATTTTCTGCTTGTGCAGAAATCTTTATCATCAAAGGTATATGACAAGGAGGTGATCCAAGCAGTGGTAAGTTTAAAATGTAATTTTCTGACTCATTGAGCCAAATGCTAACAAGAAATAGAATACTCCGGTAGTGGAGATTATAACAATCAGAGAGGTGGTGGAAGCATAGGCCAATGGGGCAACCATGTCGGCACAATGGAACGCACCCGCTGCCCAATCCTGTTGGAAATGGCTTTGGCGGATACCAAGGCTAAGTGCATACACGCAGTCATGACATCTTTGGAGTCGGGCGGTGGAAGTGGTGGTGGTAAGTTCAGCATACAATTTCTGGCTCATTCAGCAAAAAATACTTACAAGGAAACAGGATACTCCGGTGGTGGAGGTTATGAACGTGAGGGAGGTGGTGGAAATGCAGGTCCATAGAGGGACAAGGCGGGCAGTGGAAGCGGTGGTGGTAGGTTTAGTATACAATTTTGACTCATCAGCCAACATACTAACGAGAAATAGGATACTCCGATGGTGGAGGCTAAGACTGTCAGGGAGGTTGTGGAAGCGCAGGCCAATGGGGCAGCCAATAGATCGATAATCGAGTGGATGGTGTGATCTTCTCTCCGGCTTCACTATTTATGAAGACAAGAAAAGTTTGCCTAGGTTTTCGCGACGAATGGGTTATTGTATGGGTGTTTCTGCCCGCCGAAGGCCAGTCCGTAAGCCTCACTTAGCCATTCAATCACTAGTAGCAATGGGAGTCTTATTGTCGGCATATTCACGAATAACCTCATGTAATTGAACTGTGGATAGAGAGGAAGTGGTATGAAGAAGGGCCATGTGCCGACAATAAATGATTTGTATCAATCACCTAAGTTACCGCACCTATGCACCGTAACTGAGTGCATCGTGACTGAAGGTAAGTAGTACGCACACACTTATCATCTGCGGTAAACTATACTGAATAGTCAGCTTCGTGGTTTCTGGAAGCAGCGGGCCTTGGGCGAGCTCTTGCTTGCATGGAGCTTGGGTGTTCTCTGGGCTACAGCTGGCAATATTCTTGCGAACGTTACAACTTTCGGAAGTCGATCAGGTTTGGCGAATCCCGGTGGGACGCTCTGTCAACTGCAGGCTTTCCTCATTCAATGGTCAACAACCGTGTTTCTCTACTACATGAAGTAATGCGACTTTACGTTCATGCCAGCCGGTGCGAACTGGACTCTGGCGATGGCGCTTAACGTTTACTTTATTTCACTGGAACGCGGAAGGTATCCGGGCTTTGGAGACATCGTGCATTGGTCTTTCTCACGGAACTCTACTGATACATGCTTCGTCTTTCCTGTGCGTACACAGTCGGGAGAAGGTCCACATATGTGCGATGCTGTTTCGTGATCTTGGATCTCACCGGAATGGGACGAGTGAAGAACTTAGGCATTTTATGCAGCACTGGTGAGTATTCAAATTTATCTCGCATGTTTTAGTTCTTCAAGAACGTAAGTTGAATATAATCCCAGATTTGCTAGACCGTGATACGATGTTAAACGATAATAAACCTTATGAGGTGAGATAACTCCATTCATGTCGAGAACGTATTAGGTCTTTGAGACGGATGCATAACAGTGAATGGTCTGCACCTTGAGAAACAAAGCAGTAAGACATGCAGCTAGAGAGTGGTATAGAGGGCATATTTGCACTTGTTGATTATGTAGTTGCGTAGTGTTCAGTCCCAGTATACTGTTGAGCAAGCATGGCTTCATGGATGGATAACTTGGATTCTTAAATGAGCAAGAAGAACAACCTCCTTCATCTGGTGCATATCGGGTTCAATTATACACTTGAATCATGACCCAACGATCAGTGGTGGTGAAGACAGGCGATATCTGAAAAGTTGTTTGCTTGGTCAAATAGGGAAGGTGGGGGGATGAAGGAGGGGCTTGGGGGCATTTTGTTGTGGTGTGGCTCCACAGCATAGCCAAGCAAGCCTAAGGACACCGTAACTTTAGCGTCACTTTTCTCCAGGTTCGGTAATTCCACCGAACAATTTCACTTTAACTCCACTTCAATCCTCAAGTCAAGGCGGCGAACGTCGATCGTCACCGAAAGAATCGGAGATATAACAGGAGGATCGTGTTTCAAGTAGCGATATACTCCTCCAGGCGCAGCGACCCGCAAGCTATTCGACGTTCAACGAAACTGATAGCTATTCGATGTTCAACGAAACTGATAGCTATTCGACGTTCAACAAAACAAATCGAGCCTGTTTCAGAGAATTCGCGCGCAAAATTCTTGAGAAGCATTCGGCCAAGATCGAATCTGCGAGTATCACCTCCGCAATGCATCGAGGCTTAGAACTCTATCATTTACCATATCCGCCGACCATTCCTATGCACGTTCTGGGTGCTAGAATTCACGGATCAATGGTTCACGATTTCGACGAGTTTCACGAGTCTATCATATACAGGGGCACATACATGGCGGATTCGAAGAAGATCAATTATACATTACATTGGATAAGAGCTCCACTGAGTCTACTCCAACAACCATAATGGAGGTTCAGCCATTGTGCGGCTGGATATGAACACTGGGAGGGTGGAGTTATAAACCTGGCCCGTTTACGACATTTGTGGATCCAGAATGCTCGGAATATACCCACTTGAGATGCTCGGCATAGGAACATTGTGTCGTCTCGGTCTCCTTAAGACAGGCGAAGCTGTCTTGATATAAGAAACAAGTGTTTTTATAATGGGGAGCCGACTGAGCCTCTATGAGAGCAGCCACACGCCTTTTCAGCAAGAACTGAGGCGTTGTGGTCAATTTTTACAAACAGCTGTCAGAGATCAGCCTCAGTTGCCGTGCAAACAGCATTTTACGAACATAGGACCAATTTCTTTTTCCCCCTCAGAGGCCTGGTCTGTTAAAACTCAATCATAACTTCACCATCTCTGTGAGGAAACACATGTTTCGACATTTGTCAGTTTGATCTTTGATTTATACATGGTAAAGTTCTCCGTGTGTATTAATGGTTTTGACGTGAAGAGCTTGTACTCTTGTCTCTTGATGCGTCCGACTTCTATTCATAACCTCATTGAGACGTTTGAGTACAGTCACTCTTTGACTGTCTAGCATCTTACACTCCTGCGCGTGTTTCTAAGCATCTGCTGATATTTGTCTCGTATCAGAAAGTTGGAAGCTTTTTCATTGTTTGCATAATGATTGGCTGTACCTCGGAGCCTCAAGAGGGGATACGGCTAGAAGATCCGATGGAAAGTGGCTTTTTACAGAGAGTTCGACGTTAGATTCTTCAGATGACGTCCTACACGCAAAATGCTACCGCCGGGAAAGACAAGTTGGCTTCAATGTCCACATGGAAAATTTCTCAGACGGAGTGAAGCATCCTTCAACAATGAAAATGCCTTCTTGATGCATTATCTCTTTCAAACTTACGGTCAATCTATCCTCGCAGTTATTAATTAATGCAAGAAGTAGAAATAATAACCTGGACTAAGGTTCGAATATCCGTCATATGCTCCATTGTTTGTTCTTATTCCTAGTTTCCCTCGTTTTGTGAAACTGGCTAGCCCTCCACGTTTGGTATCTCAAGGCTTGAGCGCTTCATGTTAGCTGCACATCCTAGCATAATTGCTTTGGCTTCAGATTCTAATTCATGCAATGTGCTACATCTCTTGATCCGCCAGTACTAGGGATTTTTTCTTTCCGCCTGCAGATCTGCGTCAGTATTATGGGATGCTGTTCTGGTGATAAGGGTCGTTATTATGTACCAGGTTCTCTTCATACTTTTGGGACATCCCATATTATAAAATATGGAAATTTTACTGGATCTCTTATTTGCAGGAAGGGTCTGGTGGTCGTTACTTGGGTTTAGGGGTCCTTGCATTTACTGCGGTTCCGAGATGAGCCATCATCATACTCATATCTTAAACTTCATCCAGTATCGTGGAGTTTCGAGCACATACCATCATGCGGTCTTTCTGGAGGCTTATGGAGTCTCATTGCGTGATGAGTACATTGTGGGTATTTCATCTTTCTAGCATCTTGTCTGGGGGATCAGAGACAGGGAGCCCAACCTGCGGTGTCAGTGTGTCACCACCGATTGCTTCCAAGCTTGCATAAAGAACTTCCCCCTCTCCAATTCTTACAACCCCTCTTCTCCGCTCTCTTAAGTAATTTGTCGTATAGTTCTTTGTAATATTTTGTTTCCTGTAGTTCTTCACTTTCATTTACATTGAAGAGAGAAGTGGGTAGAGTATATCTCACTTGGCCGTGATACTTGAGACTTCTGTACGAGGAAGTATCGCCGGCGCCGCTATGGGGCTTGGACCTACTGCAAGAGACTACTTGGTTTCCGCCATTGGAGAGTTTGTCGGGACATATCTCTTTTTATTCTTCGCTTTTGCGGCTGCACAAACGGCGAACCAGCCAAATGGAACAGTACCTCTGACGGCCAACGCAACGAATACATCGGTGCTACTATATATTGCCCTAGGATTTGGTGCCAGCCTCGCGGCGAACGTTTGGATTTTCTTTCGTGTTAGTGGTGGGCAATTCAATCCCGCCGTTACCTTCGCTTTGGTTCTTATCGGGGCAGTACCGCCCGTAAAAGCAGCGCTTCTTATTCCTATTCAACTCCTGGCCGGAACATTCGCTGCTCTTTCCGCCAGAGCTGTCATTCCCGGAAACGATATTCTATTTGCAGTGTCACTGGGACCTGGTGTCACCCCAGGTAGATTCTGCCCGTCACCCTCCTATGGCCCATCGCTAACATATGCAATGAAAAGTCCAGGGCCTCTTCATCGAAATGCTTCTAACATTTATGCTCATCATTACAATTCTCATGCTTGTCGCTGAGAAGACTAAGTCTACCTTCGTTGCACCAATCGGCATTGGCTTCTCTCTTTTCATCGGCCATCTCGTCGGGATTTTCTGGACTGGTGCTGGTATTAATCCTGCTCGAGCTTTCTCTCCAGCTTTGGCGAGCCTGTCTTTTCCTACGTATCATTGGCTATACTGGTTAGGCCCAGCTCTCGGCGCTATCCTCGCTGCAGGGTTATATCTCGGTCTGAAAGCGATGGATTACGAACTAGTGGGAGGCGACGCAGATAAGGAGAAATCGGAGGGGAAGTTGTCCATGAAGCAGGCGGATCTCATATTGGAGACTTTGCGCGGTCTACCTGTCGTGTTAAGGGGAGATTATGGGAGTGGCTCGCCGAGGATTGAGAGACGCGATTGGTGGAGGTTGAGTGGGATGGATCCATATATGATGAATGAGAAGAAAGTAAGATATACTACTGATGAAGAGAGCGGAGAAAGTGGGCATATGGAGAGTGTGCCAGAAGCTTTTGATTGGGGAAAAGTTAGGAGGAGTAACTTTGGGCCGAATGGTGGTGGTGGATCACGGAAATGGGTGAGGTGATACGGAAGCTGAACGATCTGGGACGAATACCGGCATGTACGATTAGCGTGGAGGCTTTTTATTAGACGGGTTGGTGTTTGGGGATATGTACTATATAATAAAAAATGGCCGGCAGGAGTTATGGGGTTTAAATGGCGACAACGGTTGGATGAATCACGACGTTTCATGACTGCTTTCACCGCGATCAAAAAATCCCGTACATTATATAGAGAATAGACAAAAATATCTACAATGAATCTCGTTCATGTCTACTCGGTGCTTCTTTTTACGCAGGTGATTTGCCGACGCAGCTACAACCGGAGACTCGTTACATCACATTCCTAGGAGAGGAAGTGGTCAAGTGGTCGTGTACGTTAAGCTCATCATATTCGAAATTTAGGAGGGCTGTTAGGGGGTTGCAGATATCTTTGGGTTCGTTCTTTGTGGCAAACTGGACTCTTAAATTGTTACTCAACACTGAGACAACGGGACTATCACTCGAAACTGGCAGTCGAAGACGTCGATTGAGATTGCCCGCCGATGTTTCTCTACCAACAGTTTTATTTTTGCCCTACAAACATGAAGGTATGACGCGATCTGAATATAACGCAGTTCTATATGGTATCGACCCCAAACTCCAAACGCCATCCCATGCTCGTGGGAGCTACATCTTCTATACCAAAGTCCAAATATGCACCGCACATCTGGACCAGAAAAGAAAACACAATCTTAGACATCCACCTTTATATCGTCCAAACACTGACAATCCGCAACATCCCCACCCCACCCCATCCCACTCAATAGAGACGGACACATCCTCTCCACCTTCTCATCCACCGCACATTGCATCAACAAACTCCAGACCCTCTCGACCACGAATCCAAAATCTGGATTATCGGGTGAATCGCTCTCACTCACAAACCTCCCATCATGGCTCCACCCACTCTCACTCGTAATCGTCTCCAGCAAGCCTTCATACACACTTTTCTGCACCCCTCTAATCCTCCTCGCAGACGCAACAAACTGTCCCTTGTAGCTGAGCAGCACCTCTGTATCTTCTTCGCACGGTTGCTGATACACACTTTCGTACAAACTAGGCACCACAGACCAAGTATCACTCCAGCCGAAGTGATCCCCGCAGTTCATACACGAACATGTCTCCCCCGAAAAAGACAAACTTAGCATTCCGGTGTTCGGAACGAGATACGAGTCGATTCGCGGGATTAGTTCTCGCATGTTATGTGCGTGAGCTTGGATGAACATGGTTTTCTCGGCGAGGTTATCCCAGCTATTCACGATATGGTGGAGGAAAGTCGCGCCTTCGCGGCCGAGATTCGGAAGTAGCTGTACAATGTCGGCACCGGTGGTGTTTTGTAGGTAAGAGAGATCTGTGGCGGGGTTTTTGGTGTAGATTATGACGCGTGGTTGTAGAGTCGAGAGATAGGAGGTGGATTTTATGGAGGAGATCATATGTGCGATGGAGGAGGGGCTTTCGGCGTATGCGCTGATTACTATGTCGAAGGAGGAGCGCTCGGGCATGTAGACTTTGTCAAGTGTGGTGGACAGACCTGGGGAGAGAGTGCTGAGGCGGATGTGGCAGATGCTGGATATGACGGTTGTAGTTAGAGCTGTAGCGAGGAGGATGACTAGAAGGCCGAA
Source organism: Rutstroemia sp. NJR-2017a WRK4 (assembly GCA_002946385.1). Classification (NCBI taxonomy): domain Eukaryota; kingdom Fungi; phylum Ascomycota; class Leotiomycetes; order Helotiales; family Rutstroemiaceae; genus Rutstroemia; species Rutstroemia sp. NJR-2017a WRK4. The sequence goes on along the minus strand of NJPR01000023.1, from coordinate 204,834 downwards.
AAGTTTGCTAATTTTTGGATGAAATTGGGCGTTGGGTTGAGGTTCGTATGGAAGCTCCTGGAGCCGCTTTCGAAAGACGTTGGAGGCATCTTCTACGATAATATGTACTCGTGAAAAACCGACTAGGCAAAGGACGGCAGAGAGGTAGCTTGCGACCTGTGCCCAGGAGACAACAGTCACTGGCTCGATTGCTAAAGTTGCCAGAAATATTAACGCCGTAACGAAAAACGACGTTCCTATCTCATACACAGAATGAGATACGCCAGAGCGAGCAGAAGTGAAGGAAGAGCAAATCGGCGTATATACGTGCAAAGCGGTACCCGAGAGACATGCACCAATTGTGAACGTAGTCCCGAGGAGTATCATCAATCTCGTGGTAGAGTCCGGGAAATAGCTTAGTATATGAACTTCATACCTAAGTGCTCCAAACGCACTGAATACCACGCCATATATCATGGTCATAAGTGCGAATTCGTGATAGCTTTTGGATCGGGCATCTTCATCCACGAGTTTGTGTGACGCTATCGAGAGTGAGGCTCGACATACTCCAATAGAGATGCAGGCTCCGCAACTGTAGAGGATTCCTGGAACCGTGAGGCGGTATTCATTGTATAAGACCAGTGCTGTGGCGCAGATAGCCCAGAATGTCTCGGATGATAAACGTCTCTCTGATTCTAGGGGACTCGGAAGAAAGATCGATAAGGTGAAACAGACAACAGATTCTGTAGCAAAGCTGATTGGCTTCGCTGTGTCAGCCCTATTTTCTCACGTCAATATCAGGAGTTTTAACATACGAAGAGCATAACTAGCACTGGTAAACTAGCCATGTGTAGCAGTGCTTGGACGAAAAGCGGTAATGCCAAGGCCGCTGCAATCGCCGAAGGTACCATCCATATCCAAGTCCTATCTGGAGAAAGACCGTTAGGCTTGACTCTTTTTGTCAATAGGCTTGTTGACCAGCGATCGGTTGCGGATCCAACTTCGTCTTGGCACGAGTTGCTGCTTATGATAGTCATATACGCCAGCAGGAGTGCAATGAAGTACAACGTAGAGATCACAAGTGCTGGAGACAGTTAGCATTAACGTAAGCCCATCGCTAAGAGTAGTTGTCATACGATAGTCTGGGGTTCGTGTTAGTTGGAAGTTCAGGCTGTAACGGTAAAGACTGATCTACTTACGAAAGCCATGTGATATCAGCAGATGTTTGGTGGTGAATATCGCCGCAGAGGAGCATATGGTCCAAACACTACTCAAGTATCAATTGTTAGTATTACTTGAACAGATTTAGGGGGTTTGAAATGCTTACATCGCCCTCGTCCTGTCAAATTCACCTCCACCATGGCAGTTCTCAAAGTCATGACATCTTGGCTGTTGATTTCCCGAGGCATCTTCGACATTGGCATCATCAACATGGGTATAATTTGCCTCAAAGAGTCGAAAGTCCCCGTTTTCCATAACTTTAAAATGGGCTACGGCGTTAGGGTTTCTGGAGCTCTTGATTTCCTGTCGACAATTTTTCCACAACATAGCAATACCTTCGAAAAATTCCCCCAGGGAACTGGAAGATTAAGTTAAAGTTGAAATTGGTAGGTGCGTACCATATGTGGCAGTATACTAGTGCGACCATGTACTCCTGTCTTGGGATTATTATATAAGAATATAATTCTGGATAATACCACATAGGGGGTCTCCTACATACCATCCCTACAAGTATCCCCATAACTTTAAAGAATTGTATCCACGAAGAAAGGTGCGAATGCAAGTTTGCCAAGATATGGAGGTAGTATGTAGGTTAATGTGAAAACAACACCGGTTCTCTTGGTTTCAGACTGATCTGCGGGCAGTGTTACATGATACTTTGACACTAGTCAGCATGATGTTCTGCGTGTTCATGGCATGAACACGCAGAACAAATTATTGAGTTGCATGACTCGAGCAAGCCACCGGCAATAACCCGATGGGGAAATTCTTGTATGTACGCGTCGGCGTCGTGCTTTCACCACACCTTCGATAGGAAAACGTCTCTGACGATGATCGTCAATTTTCCTGATAAGTGAGCAACGTAACCGTCTGTACAACTTAGGCTCGTTAGTGCGATATATCTCCACATTTGTGGCACCTCTGTGTGTGCCGGAAATAACCTCACGGAAGCACGTATGTGAGACAGCAACATTAAAAGTGCGACCTTGTTCTTCGAAAGTCAATCGAAGAAGGAACATCTAAAAGACAATGCCCCAAAGTCGTGCGGGATGTAACCCCAAAAAAACAAAGGTCAGTGAAACCTTCCAATCAAATTTTCGAAAATCAGTGGATGAAGCCACAGCTTAACCATCCAATCACTGATTAGTCCGACTCAGCCCCTTTTCCAAAAATGCTAGCGCACGAGAAATACCAAACGGCGTCTAATCTTAAAGTCCTTGTTGCATTCGTGTACTTCCCCATATTCGTAGGACGATTATGTGTACCCGCGCGGCCCATTTCGGGACCGAAATCCAACTTATCCCTCCCCACCAACGACCTGATCAAACTTCACCGACCAAAACTTACGACCGAGGCGACGTCTGTAGGCAGCTGGATATGATGTCTGAAATATTGGTCTTATCAAGGGCCTGTTGGTGGTCCATTCTTCGGAACATAAGTATAAAGAGAAAGCAGACGCAGCACGCCAAAAATGCAAAAATAGCAATCAGATGGAACTGGTGGATGTGCAGCATACGCGCGGGGCGGCGCAAAAAGCACCACAGAGGCGGCAAGGGAACAGACTATCATCCCTTGAGTAGCCCTACAAGGTACAGAATTTTTGGTATTCTCTAGGCAGCTAGACTGCGAACCTACCCACCGGGTTGGGCCACCCATAACCCCCGTTAGGCAGATATACAACTGGAAAGCCTACCTATAGGTACCTATCGACAGGTAGAAGAAGAGGTATAGTTACTAACCTCTAGGTACCTATTTTGCAGCCTAGTATTCCCTACAGGGCCAGCCAACTTGGACTTGGAGTTCGATTTTGGTCAATGTTGTAACGACCATTAGCATGGGGAAAAACTTCTATAAAAGCAAACATCATAACTGTCAATTGACTTATTTTATCTATAACTCTCATCCACTGACTTAGTAAACACTAAATACTGATCAATTACACCGCCAACTAAATAATTTACTCATCAACATTCGACAATATGTCCCGCAGACCATCAAAAAAACCTACTAGGCTATCAGAGGAAGACGAAGCATATGCTAGCGCACAGTCTGTACTTCAGCTTAACCCTGAAAGCAAAACCTTCCAAGTAAGAATACTCTCACTGAACTATTTCCCACCCTCTTCGCCTATCATCACGCTCTAGCAAAGCAAACGTCTAATGACTAAGCTAACATGCCCACTCTGCTCTGTAGAAACATTTCGAAGCTGTTGCAAAAGCAACTGTTGAAGCAGCCGTGGAAGCGAGACTAGCTGAAAAAGAAAGGGAAAGAAGACTCCAAAGAGAAAAGGAAAGACGAGAAAATGAAAGGATAGAAAAGGAAAGAAAAGCAATGGAATGGCAAGAAAATGAAAAGAAAGAACAGGAAAGAAGAGACAAGGCAAGAAAAGATAGTCAAAACGCTCGCGCAAAAAGGTACAGAGAGAATCATGGAGATGAGATACGTCAAAAGGCTAGAGAGAAGACTCGGAGAGATAGAGAGGGCTGAGAATTCAGGAGAGGGTCCTTCCAAAAACAGCGGGAATAGATCGGGACGAGATTGAAGATCTCATTCCTACGGTTTTGGGTTGTACACTTGCAGATATATCGTGTTCATTCACACCCGACTTGGATGCGCGTATTCACTCGTTTCAAGATAGATAGCGTGAGACCTTTAGTCTCACTCGAATACACTCGTTTTATACCTAATCACTTGTTTCTTGAATGCGTGAATCGGCATGATGAAGTACCTAGATGTTGGTTCGGTATCTTGCTATTGATTGCTAACAACATTCACTTCGGTTCCATATACTTCATGTATATAGGTCATGAGTTCCTGTACGAAATAAACATCGTGGTTCTGGATGGGTGATCCGGATCGAGTGATTGGAGAATGTCGTTTATATATCTAGACGTTAGATGCCTTCAGCATTCACATCTTGCACAACACAAAGACATCATATATTATGAAAAATTTATAATTCCTACCCACCTCGCACAAATCACCAGAACTAGACCAGCAACCAACAATCCCCAAAGAAGAATCGACAAAGACGCCAGTCCCTACAGTCAAACTACTGTACACTGCATAACGGCACCGCCAGCTACCAAGTACTTACCTTCATCTCCATCCCAAGAACACAAGCAGCAAGCAAATTGTCGCACTTTAAATCCAAAAATATCCCTTCAACGACACACATCAAAAACAACATCCAGATTGACATCACAAATCACATTTCACTCGATAATAATGCTCGCCTATGCGGCCGGGCCATAATATCCTCCATATCCACCACTGCCTGATCCGCCCGATCCAGAACCACTTCCAGATCCGACGCTAGGAAGTACAACACTGATAGTCGAGCCAGAAGGATTTGAACCGACTCCAGCAGCAGCGGAAGTTTGAATGGAAGGCGTAACTGGGCAGACTGAACTTATTTTCGTGACCGAAGCTTTTGATGAAGGACATATTAACATCATAACTTACCCATAATTGGACAAGTATACGAGCGGAGAGAAGAAAGAATAAAAGGAAAACGAACCAGTAACAGTAACCAAAACCTGCAACACCGTCTGCCCCGTAATATGGGCCGTAGTAACCACCGTCTGCGGCACAGTCACAGTATCGTATCTCGTAACCACCTGCACCACACTCGTAACCAGCGTCTGCAAAACGAAATTCGTAACCGGCTTTGTAACCAAACTCGTCGAAACCCCCACATTAGCGCTAACCAGCGTTAGAGTAGAAAGTTGAACTGCGCAGACGCCGATACCTGGGAGGGAAGTAGGCAAGACCGGACTGATCGGACCACCGGGATTGATAGTTGCCGAGATGGTCGGGAGAGGGTTGCTGATTCCAATGGCGCCGGTGGCGGAGAAGCCGGGAATGGAGACGCTGGGAACGGAGATGCCGGGAATAGATCCGACGCTCCCGCCAAGAGAGGGCCCAGATCGCGAGCTGTGTGCGCCGCCGTAGTATCCGGGTGCGCTTGCTGGAGGGACGTAAACGCTGGGGGACGAAACTTGAGGGACGGGCGCCGGAGAAAGAATAGGGGAAGGTATTCCGCTTCCAGAGAGACCTGCACTGGGAGCGGACGCCCCAGCTGATGCATCTGGTCCGGGGAGAAGACCTACACCTCCGGTATCGGGATCACTGGCTGAGCCTACAGCGGGTGGTGCACTCTGTGCTGGAAGAAGACCTACACCTCCAGTATCAGGATCAGCAGACCCACTAGCTGAGTCTGCACTTGATGCTGGAAGAAGACCGACACCGCCGGTAACAGGATCAGCAGGCGTACCGGTTGAGGCTCCGTTCGGTGCAGCGCTCGGTGCAAGAGAAACCCCGACACTAGGAGCTGAGGCTGCAGCGGACGCTCCGGCGGACACTGACGCTGCAGGGGCCACTGACACAACTGGAGCTGCAGCTGATCCTCCACCAGTACCGCCGGTCAAGCCACCACCCAGCAGCCCTTCAAGCGCACCAGTGAGGCCACCGAGAAGACCACCGAGACCGGCAAGGCCGCCGAGGGGGGACGAGGAAGTGCTAGGGCTGGGGGTGGAGGCAGGAAGAGGTGTTACTATGGGAGGGAATGCGGGGAAGGAGTAGTCGGGATCGGAGTAGTCTGGATCGGAGTAAGCAGGGTCGGAGTAGCCTGGAGGGGAATAGCCTGGTGCTGGGACGGCGATGATGAGAGAGGGGAGGAGGGTCGCGAGGAGGAGAATTTTGGAGTGAGGCATGGTGTGTTGGAGGAGGTGTGGTGTAGGTTTTGTGGAAGGCTGGTTGGCGAAGTGAGAGTAAGAGTGCCTGGCAGAGTTTTGTAAGAAGGAAGTGTATGAATTAAGGGCTTGTTTGAGTGAAGAGAGGGGTGAATTCCAATGCAGCAGAGAGCAAAGCAGTTTTCTTAGAGTTTATTTGCTCGTCAAACAATCTACGCCTGTAGAATTCAAAGAACGAAAGGTTGAGAGAGAGAGGGAGGGAGAGGAAAAGAGGATTAATCGGAGCAGACTTCGCACTGAGTATTAAAGAAAACAATCAATTTGGATAACAACAAAAGAGAAAAGAACAAGAAGATGAGTAGGAAATACGACCATCTTATAAGATAGGATATAGACTCGATTCATAGGACAAAGTGGCAAGTCCCTATCGTCGAAAAAGTACCTTAGTAACACCTCGGCCACATTTCCCATCAACGGACAAGTACCTGTGTTTTGGGAAGGAGATACTTGCTCTCCTCACCACATGGTATTCCATAGATCGCCGTCTATCGAGATATTAGCACAACAATCGATATACATATCATTTGCACCATCTAGTAGAACATCCCAAAGATCTTCATCGTATATTCCAATAGCTTGGGTAATCTCCGAAGGTGTTCATGTCGTGCAAAGGTAACAGCACAGATCCTGCCCCCAAGCCTCCAGACGCTATATCTGATCAGATGTTTCCGCGATATTGACTCAGATACTACTTTGTACACTGGTACGACCAAAGCACAAGTTTTCAGTGTCACTCGAGATATCAGATGGAGGGTAGGTAAGCTTTACAGTGAATATTTTGTATTCTCTAACTCCTTCTTAGTCTCAAAACGCGCAATGTTTATCACAAAGTACATTTTATTATTGCATCCGTGTCGATTTAGACATGAGCAAAAGAAAAAGGTGAAACATCCGGAGAAAAATAAAAAAGCAGGCTAATGCATCTGAGCATGACCGAGAAAACCAACCATGTAACTCCACAACCCCACATGAAAACCCTTTTTGTAATTTAGTCAACCTCCTCCATGGCACTCTCAACTGGAGCATCCGAAGTCGTCTCAGCAGCGGCGGCCTCTTCCGAGGTCTCCGGCTCCTCATCAACGTTCAATCCGAGTGATACAAGCTTGTGAATACGCTCGGCGAATCCAGCTGGCTCCTCAATCGTGAAACCAGAGACAAGAAGGGAAGTCTCGAACAACAGTTGTGTGATGGACTTGACGGTGCGGTCGTTCTCACCATCGGACTCAACCTTCTTCTTCAGCTCCTTGATGATCGGCGATTTTGGAGAGATTTCGAAAGTCTTCTTGGAAGACATGTAAGAGCTCATGGAAGTATCACGGAGAGCTTGTGCCTTCATAATACGCTCCATGTTAGCTGACCAACCGAATTGGCCGGTACGGATGGCACAAGGAGCGCCAGTGAGCTTGTGGCTGACAACAACCTTCTCAACCTTGTCACCGAGAACGTTCTTGAGAGCCTTGGCAAGACCCTCATACTCCTTCTCTTCAGCCTCACGAGTCTTCTTCTCATCTTCAGTCTCCTCGAGCTCGAAGTCCTTGGTGATATCAACAAGCTTCTTACCCTCGAACTCCTTGAGCTGAGTCATGGCGTACTCATCAATGGGGTCAACCAAGAAAAGAACCTCGAAGTTCTTCTCCTTAAGGGCGTCAAGGAATGGTGACTTGGTGACAGCCTTGAGAGACTCGCCAGTGATGTAGTAGATGTTCTTTTGGTGTTCTGGCATGCGAGTGACATAGTCGGAGAGGGAGGTGGTGTCATCGCCAGACTTGGTGGAGCTGAATCTGAGGAGCTTGGCAAGAGCTTGTCTGTTTTGAGAGTCCTCGTGGATACCGAGCTTGATGTTCTTGCTGAAAGCAGAGTAGAATTTGTCGAATTGTTCCTTGTCTTCCGAGATTTCTTGGAAAAGCTCAAGAACCTTCTTGACAATGTTCTTCTTGATGACCTTCATGATCTTGTTCTGCTGAAGGGTTTCACGAGACAAGTTCAATGGGAGATCCTCAGAATCGACAACACCCTTTACGAAGCTCAACCATTCTGGGATGAGATCAGTGGCATCATCAGTGATGAAGACACGGCGAACGTAGAGCTTGATGTTGTTCTTGGTCTTCTTGGTCTCGAAAAGATCGAATGGAGCACGCTTTGGAACGAAGAGAATAGCACGGAACTCAAGCTGACCCTCAACAGAGAAGTGCTTGACGGCGAGATGGTCCTCCCAGTCGTTGGAAAGGGATTTGTAGAAGGAACCGTACTCTTCTGGGGTGATGTCTTGTGGGTTGCGAGTCCAGATGGGCTTTTGCTTGTTAAGCTCCTCCTCCTCGATCTTGGTCTCCTTGACCTTCTTGGTCTTTGGCTTCTTCTCAGCCTCATCATCGTCAACCTCCTCGATCTTGGCCTTCTTCTCGTCATCTTCCTCCTTGGTCTCCTCAGCCTCCTCATCTGGAACTTCAGTCTCGGTCTCCTTAGAAACGTGAAGGTAGATTGGGTATGAGATGAATTCGGAGTGCTTCTTGATGACCTCCTTGATTTTTGACTCGTTCAAGTAGTCCATTTGCTCATCCTTCAGGTGAAGGATGATCTTGGAACCACGGCCGAGTTGCTCACCATCGGTGTCTTGGGTAAGAGTGAAAGTTCCACCAGCACTGGACTCCCAGATGTATTGTTCGTCATCGTTGTGTTTTGAGACGACAGTGACGCGGTCTGCAACAAGGTATGCGGAGTAGAAACCGACACCGAATTGACCAATCATGGAGATATCAGCACCTGCGGTGAGAGCCTCCATGAACTGCTTGGTACCAGATCGAGCGATCGTACCGAGGTTGTTCACGAGATCCTAAGCAGTAATAGTTAGCAAAGTCTGCGGATGAGGTTACGCCTTTGTGTAACTTACAGCCTTGGTCATACCAATACCGGTATCGCGGATGGTAAGAGTCTTGTTCTCCTTGTCTGGGATGATGTCGATACGGAGATCCTTCCCGCTGTCAAGCTTGCTTGGGTCTGAGAGGGATTCATAGCGGATCTTGTCGAGGGCATCAGAACAGTTAGAAACAAGTTCTCTCAGGAAGATCTCCTTGTTTGAGTAAACTGTGTTGATGATGAGGGAGAGAAGCTGAGAGATCTCAGCCTGGAACTCGAATGTTTCACCAGCCATCTTTGCGTATGTAAAATCGGACTGTGAGAGGAGGATATGTTAGCAAGTTGATCGAGGATAATGTGTGGTGCGGGGTTTTGAAAGTGAGCTCCAGAGGACGAGGACAATCAACGCAATATCTGCCAGATCGTCGACGCTCCACGATGTGTAGAGACTGACGTTGTTGGGAAAGGTGAAACTCTAGCCAGAAAGGCAGAAGTGAAACCAAAGGCGGGGGATAAGCTTTGGGGGGCAGATTGTAGATTTCGACTACTTACAAATTGAAGGTATTCGTAAAGTCGTTAAAGAGATATGTCGTTCAAGTATGCGAGGACTCTATTAGACAGATAGAAAGAAAGAAGGGTATCTTGTATATTTCGTGAGTATGAGGAGGAGAAAAACAAATCCGAGTTTTTCGCAGGAAGATGTATGGGAATTTATGTGGAGGATGGGAAGGCTGTCAAGGCTCTTCAACTGCTCTAGAAAATGGTAGAATTGTAAGGAATTGTAAGGAACTTCTTCTTCGCTTAGCCGAATTTGGGCCACATAGCAACGCGCCACTTTCGGGCTGGGCCAATAAGAGAGCCGGAAATTATTTTGGATACCGAATGGAGCTACCAGCCCACCACAGCTATAGGTAGCACAACTGAGAGTACAATCGTGAACAGAAACAATTCCATTGTTGAGACAAGTATCAATAGTTACATTTCTAGGTTGCTGTTGCTGCAAGTATTGCTCTTACCCTAAGTACAATTCCATACGGCAATTGCTTCATGTTTCCCATTCCCGCAAACAAGCAGAGTTCTATCCGTCCCATTGCCCCTCCAAATGCTCTTTATCGCAAATCGGCCCCATAGTAATTCTCCCCTCCAGTCGCCCACGCCCACGCCCACGCCCCAATCGTTCTCGGCTTTTCCAGGGTCTGGTTGGCGCTTGCGCACTGTGCACACTCTGGTCTTTTGTTCCTGAGGCTATAATCACGTGTGACGAGGAAATGCTAGAACCTTCTAGGAAGTCGAGACAAGTCGAGGAGAGTCTCGAATCGTCCGTAAGTCTGTTCTGCCGGTGCAGTTGATTCTCTAGATAGCTTCATTCTGATTCCAGATGTCTCCAGAGGTGGCCAGCGCTCGGTCAGTGGGGGGGAACTTGTCTCTCCGCCTTCCTCTGCATGGCAAACAAAGGTCATGGTCGAGGCCGCCAGTGGAAGTCATGGCTAGGGAGCAGTTTTCTCCTCCAGCGCCACATCAATCTGGACTTCCTACTCTTGACTATCTAACAATTTGTACTTTCTACTGATTCTCTACGTTATTTACAACCGACTTCCTATGACGGCGAGAAGCGAAATTCCCCTTCTTGTGGTGTTGGATGTCGTGATCCTAGCCCCCTACCCTCCCATGGTCTATTCCTACCATCGAAGCCAGCATAGGTTTAAGTCCCGCTACACCACATTGAAAGAGCCGTTTGCTCAAGTGCCTTGCGTTCGCATTCCCATTCTCATTTCAGGCAAGCTGGCTAGGCGCGAGAAATGCCGAGACAGCATCGACGAGGTTAGATTCCTCTCAGTCTCGCATAACTTAAAACTCTTTCAGGTAGATCTATCTCAAAGATGCCATTTCTAGCATGACAAAGTCCACGACAGCATGATAGTGGGTCAAGATTGCATTTCTCCATGTGCCATAGGAAAAAATCTTAGGCTGGTGAACATCGTAGTCTCATCTGGTCTCAACAATGATTGCGAAGGCATCTCGCCTTGAGACATACCTAAAACGGTGGGGTATCACAAGCCATTTTTTGAACGTTGAACTTGCAGCTTTGTACTTTTCGTCTCTGCAGCTGTGTCGTGAATGATTGCTCGGGCCAGTTCGCTAGTTGACGGCTACTAGGTAAATTTAGAAAGGGGGTACCAACCGCTTAATAGCTGAGCATTGGAAGTCCGGTAAAAGTAGCCTCGACACTCAAAATCGGAAGCTCTGACTTTAGCTGAGGTAGGGGATTCCTCATATCGATCTCGCTTCTGCATCAACCAGATGATTAAGGTATTTGAGTAGAACTGCGAAGCTTCCAATCGAAAGCATGCTTTTCTAGCATATTCGGACATGACCAGGCCGCAAACAAACAGCGTGGTAAATTACGGCGAGATTGAAATCGCTCTTCGCAATCTTGTATATAATCAATAATCATCACGAGATAGAGTAGTATCTATCCACTGGAATAAATATTTGCTCCATCATGCATGATGGACTGCATAACTCCCCAAGATGGTTCCTAGCATGCGACACAATGCTGCCTTGCAAGCAGACGAACGTGCTCGGAGACGGGCTCGAATAGCGTTCGGTATTCTGAAAATATTCCTGGATGCCACCTACCACAACACATTCCCCGCCATATCATAAACCTAGAACCCTTACCTAATATGATTGTTCCGCTAAGCGTCTGTAAGAGCTGTGATGCGCTGGTCCGGGTATACGAACGTCTCCAAGAAGCTTATATTGTAGAATCAGTGGTCCACTGCGGATCATTTAGGCTTCGCGCAAAGTAGTTTCCACCATATGCATACACGTAAAAGAGGTCTCGGGAAGATATATCAACGCGATGTTGCGGGTATGCGAATGTCCCAACATGGCATATGCGGTATAATCGGTGGTCCCCTGCGGATCATTGAGGCTTCGCACAAAGTAGTTTCCACCAACGCATATACGTAAATCATAGAAGTAAGGAGCAGCTTCAGGCGGAGTCGTAAACGCTGGCGCTCAGCAGAATAGCATGACGGTATCTGGCGTCCGTACGAATACCATTGCACTCCATAATTGTGAATTGTGTAGGCCCATTTATCCACTGGTATTTTCGCCGTCGTCGAAATGATGCGTTCTCCGTCTGCGAAGCTCATTGGCAGAGATCGATCGTATTATAGTATGTTTGAGCATATATTCAAAATCCGCGCTCATCGACAATTAGCCCTTGCGTCGAATCGTGAAGGTATAGAGCGCCTGCTCTAGGAGGATATGTTTTCGTCGCGGGAGTAATCTGATGATGGTTGTGTGTAGACGCGGTGAGCACACGGTCGGTCTTGGCTGAGGCTTCGAAAGTGACGTTGATAATGCGCTTTGGTTGAGGAATGCTGCGCCGCGTGCTTTCGCGCATGTTGTCTTGGACTTCGGTGGGGCGGCGGGAGGATTTGAACTTTATTGTGACATCTACCGAAGTACATCTACTTTACACATATCCACAACCACCCTTTCTCCGATGAATATTGCCCATTTCAATGAGCAGATTCGAATACCAGATGAATAAAGGGTTGTATGGAGATGATCTTTGGACTTCATTCTGGTCTTTACATGCTTACGCAAAGCGCACCCCGGAATGGTAACTTTGGCTTAAAGGTTAATGACCGGTAGGCACGAAGATCCGGAACCCTCTTGCTCTCTTCATAAAAGATCATTCGCACGATAGACTGATATACCTCGCGGTTGCAATAACATTGGGAGAATAAAACAAAAGCTAACTAGTCTGATCCAGGTCATTAAATCATGAGATATCCGCCTTCCTTCACGTAACAAATCCTGCCACCCTTTCGCCTATGCTCCGAACGATTGCTCGCCCAATTCTATTCGCAATCCCTTTTCCATGAACCAAGCCGCCCCTTTATCCAGTTTCCTTTAATACCTTTTCCTTTATGCGCATGTTAATGAGAGAATCACTCGTTGCCGCCCGAAGGCATGATTGCTGATGGCCGCAAAGTCGCGTTGTCTCTCCATTCTAGTCTTGCTTATCTTTCTCGTCTTTCGCCGTGGTTTTCTCCTGCTTCTCACCCGCCTTCTTTTTATCTTCGGCTTGTACACCACCCTGTTCCTCGGGTTGATATCCAGACTCCTTGAGCTTATTCTCTAGCGTGGTGAGCAGTTTTTCTTTGTTGTCGGGGTTTTCAACTTGTGCTTTGCGGATCAGGTGGCGCGTCTCGGCCCAAACCAATTTCTTTTCACATATTTGGAGCTCCTTCTTATACCCCTCAATTTTAGCCCTTCGGGCGTCGTTGGGTCTTTTTCTGCTTTCATTGGTTATATCTGCCTTAATCCGCCCGATTTTTTCTTCAAGATCAACCACTTCAGCTCTGCGCGCGTCCAATTCTTTATCTTCGGCCTTTGTTAGCATTTATCAAGGCATAGCTGCGTGTTTTTAAAGCCTTACCCCGAATCCCTGTGTTCACAGCAATCGTCCCTCCATCGTTTGGTACAGCGCCACTCATGAAGTTTGGTGCGGTGACGAGGTCATACTTAAGTATGGATTGCGCGCCGATGACGAGATCGGCATGGGGATGCGGCGAAATGAGGAATCGCATGTTGTGAAAGACTCTGGTTCCTCTTTTATGGTACCATGTTAAGTATATAGCACCTTCTGGGATCTCACAAAGTGTTAGTATCTTCCAGTGGAGTTGGTGACAACGCAAGTACCAATTTATCGTTCGTTATCCCCACAGCTCCTCGTCTTTCGGCTTGTGTCAAATCTCGTATGTTTGACTCAGAATAACCCAATCGATTGACGAGCTCCCGCGAGACGAGGTTGCCCTGCATATTGCCAGTGTCTATGGTACAAACGGCGCTTTTAGGTACTGGGTGATTCTGCGTATCGTGGCGTGCCGCGAGGACATATACATGGTGTATCCATGGGGATGGCATTTGTTCCTGAGAATGTGTTACGGAATATGGCACATCAAGGACATGCGTTGGACATCCGGCTCGTGATAAAATTCATTTCTTCGTCGGCGACGTACCTCTGTCAATCCACTGTCTGATCTCCCACGTTCTCCAATGTTCTCGGAGACGCTCATACTCTCGGAGACTCTCATACAGAAAATAGTCTTGAGAAAGTCTAGAGCCGATCTCTTAGGCTTTTGTCTAAGGTGGTGGTGGTTGTTCTTATTATCGCTCTCGTTGTGATCGGGATCTCCCTGATGGTTTGCTACAAACTCGGCATTCTCTTCGACAAGTGTTTTATGCGAAATGATTGACACTTCGGAGCGAGGAACCGACAATGATCGAGCATGCGTCCGCTGATATTCATCTCTCGGGGGGGATAAGAGATCCCTTCCTGCACCTGAAAAAAATTAATTTAGTGGGTGAGCGTACAAATGCGCGTAGCAAATCATACCTGCAGAGCTGACTATACCATCACCGGACTCGATGTTGATTGAGGAAGACATTAGGTGAAGAGGTGGCGGTTGGTTAACGTCGATTTTTGGAAATCAAAAGATGGGATTTGGCATCGAATCATTTCAACACACAACAGACGTCTTTATATCCTCGAAACTGTAGCAGTATCTGCGAAAAAGGCTCAACTGTAAATGAGTAGCCACTAACCATGGCACTTCAAACTCCGCCTAACGATGCCTTCCTCACTGCCTTGCTCTAATAATTAAATGATAGGTGGCGAACATTTGACAAGGGAGTTCTCAGCGGCCTCCAATATTAGTTTGTTAGCCCCCAAATAGCCCAAAGTATCACTGAAGCGGTGAGTGATTCATGAACCGTCAGTCATCCGTATTCTACCACTTTGGCATGGAAACCCTGACTGGCTTCCTGTGCCGTAAAATTTCTTCCCAGAAGGATCCATTGTATCGCCACAAGTTGGTCGTACTCAGCTGGACGGGTATTCAAGGGAAGATTTCACACTCAAAAAATGATTGCATGTTGAACAGCGGCAACCTCAAAGAACATGCTAGCGAATGAACGAAGGAGAAAGCCAAACCATGTATCAGAATATTTTCCGAGCGGAAATCCTTTGGATGGCGTTTCAAATTTCTTTCTTTTTTCTTCTACTTGGACATGAGCCGTTCTTAAACAATTAGTGACCATGGCAGATGACGATTTCGAGTAGCAAGCGCTATCCAGAGATTATGAGAATTCTTTTAGTGATGCAGAAAGATTACTGCTGCCTCCATGCAGAGCCCCAAAATTGTCCAAATCTGTCCGGCTGCATGTTCTTCGCAGACTCTACCGGCAGGGATGTGGCACTCGGTGTGGGCGCGGACGGTTTCCACCGTGAAACCCTCACTTTATCTCCATCGGTCGCCTTTGCGAATGTTTCTTATTGTCTTCATAAGTTGGCTTTCCTGTAGCAGGAAACGATAGGAGGGAGCTCTACTCTCACGCTTTTCATTTCGGCTCCCTTCCGAATTGTTCTTTCGCTCCAAGATTATCATCGCAACTTATCGAATTTGAGTACTTGCTTGTCCGCCAGCTCCAGCCTTTACATGCATACAGTTCTGCATTTCGATTCGCTGTAGTTCTCGTGGCTTCTGAAGCTGAGAAGAACTAAACCTACCACTGGTCATCGCCAAAACTTTTTGGCCCAGAGACCTTTGGTAGAATGCACAAAACATGAAACTTAGAAAAACAGAAACAACTTAATACCCTAGGAGCGTGGTGTCGATGGTAGGCACTATAGCTCGTCTGTGTACCTCCATATTACTTTCCAACTTTATGTTTATCTTGGCTTTGCTGCAGTACTTGCACAGCCCGATATCCAATGCAAAGTGAATGAATTGGTTGCTGTCTAACCAATAGACATGACATTTACCCCCCATTACCGACGATAATTGTCCCTGGTAATTCAGATGCATCAGATTCCTGATTATTCTTCCATGGCCAGTAGACAAGTCTGAGGCTTTCTTGCTGACTGCAAGTTACCTCTGCATGGTAATTACAGCCCCGCAGCTGCGCCATCTATTTGGAATAGATAAAGGTTCCAACCTTCTAGATGTTTCCCAGCTTGAGCTGCTTCATTTTTAACACTGCCCTTCTATCGGTAGTTTACTTATGAGCATCATGAAAGAAAAGCCAACAGCTTTGAGATTCTCAGGTGCTCCAAGTGTGTCGCCAAGCGTACCTACTTCCACAGCTTCATCTAGCCCAACGGCATGCTCACCGACGGGTTCTACTAGTTCTACTAGCGAAAAGCCTTCTGAGCCACGTGAAACCAACCGCGATTTCGGCGACCCCTCTAAGAACGCATTACTAGGCTGGCCTTCAGTCACTCAACTAATCGTAAAACACCCTGATTTTGAGGCCTTCCAAATCTTTAAAGATCTCAACATCAAGAGTCTACTCTACTATCAAGCCGAACTGGAGGAGCTTCGGAGGCGTCTCCACATACTAGAGCACGAAGATCCTATTGAAGGAGCGTCGCCCGATGCGAAAGATTGGGCGCGAAATCTTTCAAGCTTCGTAATCATTGATGAGTCGACGGATGAAGACCATCGTGAGCAATGGGAGTTGGTCAGAAAAATTAGATCTGTGCTAAAAGAATACAGTGCGTCAAATCTCTCATCATGTCTTTGCAAACGGCTTTGTGGATATCTAATTGATCACCGTCTTCTCAGATGAAGCTCTTCTTCAATACTCCCACGTTTCTTCCCTGCCAAAAGCCGATCCTTACAATGTCGAAACGTGCCGTCGGTACTTAAAATGCATCGCAGACTTCTGTATAGCTGGACCGGGTGCACATACTTGGGGCAATCTCAAGGCTGAAATCCCAGAGGACGATCCTCTGGGTACCCAGTTTCGACGTCTGCTTCGGAGCCTTTTCTTGGCGTCAAAACCGGATCCGAATAAGCTAGATTTGGTTGTTCCACGAGCAGGACACAAAGTAGATGGTTTTACGCGTTGGGTGGCCACTGAGTTCGTCCCTTTCTGGGTAAACTTCAAGAAATACCTGCGTCAGCCGAGACAAAAGGGCAATTCTGAGGGACTACCCGTTACGGAAAATAAGAATGGAAGTTCAACGAAAGCTAACGTGGGTCTGATTCAAAAATTCGTGGCTTTCAAAGATTCATGGCGGTTGGATCTGAATAAAAAACTCCAATCTTTCAAGAAATCGTGGCGTACAAGAATGCTGTCTGGCTCTCCTACGGCGAACTTGAACTCAGAGTCGGGAGGGCCCCCAAGACAGCCTCTCACCGAGTATTCGGGCAGTAGGATGTTAGCATTCACCTCCGGATTCGCAACTGTCTTAGCATGTCTCCTACCGACGGTAGCGATAGCAGTTCTTTCCAGGCTGGATTCGACAAGAGTGCTCATTGGTGTTATTGCAGCATTTACAGCTATATTTGCAATCGGACTCATGTGGTTAACGGACGCAGGCACATCCCGGGTAGAAATCTTCACCGCAACAGCCGCGTAAGTATTCCTTCAGTTCTTATGTTTCACCACATATCTGGGCGATCATCCTATTAACGGCATCTAGGTTCTCTGCCGTGATGGTGGTGTTTGTGCAGAATCAGAATGTGGGGCTAAATGCGACGGGCCCGAAGGTCTCCAATTGCACGTACTCGAATATCACGCACTGCTGACTGTGATATGATGATGTCTTTCTTGTTAAATTCCCCCCACGTGGGAATGAGAAGGCTCAGCTAAATTTACATGCTACTTTTCATTGATTTCTTTCGGATTTGGCTATATGGGTACTAGGTAGGCATGTATGTCTCAAGATGTTCCAAAAAATCACACCTCAAACGACTGACGAATTAACGAATCACGACTGCTACGGCAATTTCTTTGTTATATACTTAGGCTCTATTATCTACTTTATAATTTCATGTATCAATCTTCTAGAAAACTGCCTCACGAAAAGGCCTGCTGCAAGCCCAAATGTCTAAGATTTCCAGTTCAAGATAATGTATCCGTAGCCCCCTCATTACCCCTCTTTCGACACCTCAGCATCGCATGATCGTAAGCAGCCACTGAGGCTCAACAATATTTTTATCCATATTCATTCAATATTATCACTCGAACTTAATCGTCACCGAAAGTAAAAGATCGGGCTTTCATACCAGGTCGCAGAAAATTGATGCGGATCCCGGTTTTGAATCCTCAACCCTGTCGTTCATCATTTAAACCGAAGTAGTCACCGATACTCTTGGGAGCATTCTCCAAATCCGAATCTGGAATGAGACATCAGCGAGATCCTAGTACTTCAATCCTTCCATGAAACCCCTTCACCGTAACAGGAGCCGCACCAAAGCAAAGAAAAGGTGCGAACTACATGCGAACCAGGTCGCGAACCGCGCTGCCAACGCTCAAGATCGCGATCGAGATTATATTGAGAGAAAACCTCCAGTCGTCGTTGCACAAGCTGCGGAATATGCCCTCCATACGAGGAATTGTGTGATTGGGGGCTGACGGGCACAGGGGCGGGATAAATCAAGTGACATTTTGGTTATCAACCGCAGATCATGCAAGTTTGAATGAAACGTTTCTTTATCGGCAGTCAGATTGAAGGTGGGTTACGGGTTACAATGCAGATGAAGATCATTTTTGCTTCGCCCTCAGCCCGCATGAACTGACATTGGCAAGGTCACGCTGATAGATTTGGTGATGGCTCAAGAAGTACGGGCTGTGCCCTGATGGCTTGTCGAGCAAACCCCAGCTTCTCTTTCGGAGAAAGCGATCGAAACTTTCTTTGAGCCTCATATAATCTCAAATCTTCGATGCTGCGCCTTCTAGTCATTGCTTACATGTCTCTCGACAGCTTTGTCGTAGCACCGAACTGGCGCTTCGCCATCATCCTCTTCGCAGCGTCGACTCCGCTGATACTGGCAAACGCCATCGCCCAACCAATCTCTCTGTGCATATGCGGATTCCGAGCCCTTTCACCATTCCAGGTCAATCCCCCCTTTCCAGTTCTCAGAGGCCTCCCATAATCGAGGACAGATTCGTTCCCCCCATTATCCTCCTCGACCACAACTTCATGCCCCTCCCACTCCCCAAAGGTCAACCTCCTAATCCCATCCGCGTATATTATTAGCACAACCAGACCCGAAATTGGCACACCCACCACCCAATACACCCAGAACATCGACTTCCCAGGGGCGAACTCCCCATCTAGCGTAAGGATTGCTGCTACGATAGAGAAAGGAAGGAGGATCGCGCCAAGGTATGTTATCCGGTTTATGCAGCGCTGCGTCCTGATATCTGTTTCCGCTGTGATAAGCGCACTTGAGGAGGGCGAGATCAAATCAGGTAGGCGTTGGTTGAGAGTATCAAGGAGATAGGACCAGTCTTCAAGGCGGACCTGGTCTGCAAGCGGTAGGTGAGTTGCGTCGGTTTGACAACGAGAAATGAAGAAGAGCCTCTCCATGCGGATGTTTGCCCGCAACATATCTTTGATCTGCAAGATTTCATCCGACGTCCACACAACGGTACCAAAAGCTGGGAACTCAGCCAGGAAGTCCGCCCAATTCTCCATGCAGAACTCAGAGAGGACATCCCGCATTGCGTTGAAGTCTAATTGTGTGTTGGCGGTCGCTGCTTGTAGGACATGTTCGCGCAAACTTTCTGTGTGATCTGAAGCTATTCCAAAGGACTGCAGAACATGAGCTTCATGGCCACTCAGAGCTTTATTTCTAGGTTGACGCCATAGTTCGTCCAGCGGTTCATCAGATAACAACAGCAACACTACGCTACCATCAGTTTATGCTCGCAACAATTTCATCTATAAATAAGGCAACGTTACTTACCGGAATCCCTATCATTCCCCCCGCCAGAAGCCCAAAGAGTAACGCGACACAGCACAATCTCTCTACGATCATCGATCCGTACCGAGAATCTTTGCGTCCCATCTTCATCAACCTGAGTCTTCTCATCTCTACTGCCGCCACTCCTCATAACAATCTTCGGATAATCCAGCGCGAAAATCTTATTCCTTCTTTCTTCATCCGGAGCTCCCCTCGCTTTCCTACTCGTCCTGAATCGACATCTACTTCGCAGCAAATGAGACTCAATCGCCTCGGTCTCAACCCGCGCATGAGACGCAAAAGTCCGCAAGTATTCGATTCCTGCTCCTGGGGACGACACCATATACAACTTCGTAGCACGTTCTTTTCCGTCCTGAGAATCACACAGGTGGTCTTTGAATTCTATAATATCAGAGAAGTGCCTTTTGTGTATCGAGTTCTTGCTGTGCTCGATTAGAGAGGCGATCCAAGTTTCCGCCGGGGAAGGGTCCTTTTGGAGATGTTTGTGCTCTGACATCTCAGATGTCTGTGAGATAGTGTTCTCCATTTGAAAATATCGTTAGATGCAGTATAGACCGAGATTTCAAGAGTTCTTGAATGGAAACAAGGTGTTAAATATTTCATGAAACATTCGCCCTCTGGTTCACATGCTCTTTCAGACTGACCTTCAGAGCCGCAGTGCTGCTACAAGGTTCTCAAAACAGCTCGCAACCCGACAAAATCGTGTAAATGCGGGTGTAAAAGTGGAAAGCCTGTACCTTTATGTATTTTAGACATCACTCGATATCCTTAAGACCATGAGGATATAAACCTTATTTCAATAGAAAAAGTAGGCATGATCACATGAGCGCTGAGACATGTACTCATCAGGCGTAACGTTTTATACGAAGCTCGTGATGGGTTTCTGACCCCTGCACTTCGTTAATCTAGGCAGTGAGTCAGAAATTGTATGTATTCCATCAAACACCACCTCACCATTTTCTCGCACTGGCACCTCCGGTGATTTTTCACGCGCAGCGTTTCTGCTCATATGATTATCTTCGTTGTACCAGGATTGAAACACTGCGGCCAAAGTAGGAAGCGGAGTCTAAAAGCCGGACCCCAGCTTCGTAGCCTACATCGCAAAGTAATCACAGTTGATAGCAATCATCGAGCAAGAGGATATAGTTATTGACTCATCAACTTCCATACAATACAGCAATCTCTCCTTGACTCATTGACGCATTCTGTGCATTACACTCATGACCACCCGATTAGGAACAACTAATGCCTACAGCGCCTATCGCCTAAACCCCAAAGAACCAGACGCCATTACACTATTCACGTTCCAAATAATTTAGACAATGAACCTCTTACTTCCTTCCACCAATCCATCAGACAACTTCACAATGCTCGTCCACTCGGGCGCAAATCGCTGCGCTTCATCCAACGCCGGTATCGCACCAGGAGTATTATGATCACTCCACAAGCAAACAACTTGTCCAGTTCGGCCTTCTTCCCCAGGTCTCTTGTCATCGCTAATCGGCCATTCGACATCGACATCCCATGGCTTATTCCAGTCGCGGTGCCAAAGCTTGATTTGGTCGCTTCCGCTGTCTGGAACGTCATCCCACCGCTCCTCACTTTTTGCTGAGCCGTGGACCTTGAACTCTATGAAGGGATCATCGAAACGGAGCACACATGCACGAGTTTCTTGGCCAAGAATGTGGAACGTGGCTTTGTTTTCACCTGGAACACGAGTCGTGTTGAATTGGAGCCATTCCGTGTATCCTTTCTCGGGAGGAACACCATCAACCACATTGTCCACGACCTGTGGCAGCAGTCCTTCGTATGAGCAGAAGCTTAGGCCTGAGCGAATCTTTGGGTTCGTGGTGCACTCAATCTTCTGACCCGCGGCACTCGGAATCGCTGAGATGATTTCGCGAATATACTCCTCGATACCGACAAGTGTAACTGTGTTGATACCACTATCAAGATCAACCGTCTGCTGGAAGTATGCCTTGTAGCGATTGTTTGGCGAGAATGGGAAGGCTACAAGGTTGTAAATCAAGGTGCCGATGAAGACCAAGAAGAAGAATGTTGGTAAATGATGCGTTAGACGATGAATGAAAGGAGCGACCGGCAAAAGCAACAGGATCGAGAATATTGCGACAAAAAGGTATGGTACAAGGAGAACACTGCCGTCGGTACCAGTCTGATGTATAGCAGCGACGAGGAAAAGACCAACCTGACCGAGAACAACTAGTATGAACGGACCTATTAACAGGAACTGTAAAAGCCACGTCCATGTAGGTAATTTCGACGACCATTCCTGTTCGTCGCCGTAAGCATGTTTTTTATGGTTGTCTTTGTCATTAGGCCCGTCAAATGATTCTGGAACGATTTGTCGATAACGGTTGGCAAAGGTGGTGTTAATGGATGAGCGATGGCTAATTCTGCCAACCAAAGGGGTCGTCTCCGTCGCATCCGTTTCATCCACAGCTTCATCGCTGTTACCTGCGGCCCCATCAGAACTTGTGATAGGCTGGGCATCCTGGACAGGCTCATGTTCATCATGCAATGCTTCGATGACCGATGTTTTGGTTGGCAGAGCGAATTGTTCGCAGAGAGCGATCAATGTGGCGAGGAATATAGCAGCCTCGTAGAAAAGAAACAAGTAGCCACCACTGACCTTGAATCGATCTTCGAAGACGGTTCCAGCGACAAGAACCAACCAGCCCAATAGGAACATCCACATAAGAGCATAACCTCTATGTAGTGCAGACGGTCTCACGAAGTTGCACCCCGCCATCAAGAACCAGAAAACGGAGAAGAATATAGTGGCTGACATGCTCCAGACAGAGTAGGGCGAGGAGTAGATTATAAGTGGGTTAAATTTGTTGATCAGAAATGCACAACCAAATGTGACCGCGCCTGAGACGGCCAATGTGAGCGGAAATCGGAAGGCGCCCCGCCATCCACCAAGAGATATTGCTTCGCTTTCATGACCTTTGGGTTTAATGGATCCAGTGAAGAAATAGAACTTGTCTTGTCGATTGATGACGTATGATACCGCAAAGAGTATCAAGGGAGATGCGATGAGCAGCGTCAAAGACCATGCAAAGAGTGTACGCAGGGAGAAAACAGCGAAGACGCAACCAAAAATATCGAACCAGACACCAGCGGTAGCCTTGCCGTTGTTGACTTTTCCAATTTTGTCGTCATTTCGCGGTCCTACAAATGTATTGCTGGTATCAGATGTGAGACTTCGAACAGTTGCAATTGAGGCGGACAGCATATGCCAGACAGAGTCGATTGAAGTGTGCTTGGCATCATCTTGCTCGGTATGATATTGGGATCTCGGTCTCCAGAATGCAACGTCAAGTCCCCGGTACCCTTCAGCTTTGAACACAACGTAGTCGGTCTCACTTCTTATGAAGCCAGAAGAGAACGCATCAGAACTAACCACAGTACCGAATGGATGCTTAGCATGTCCGTATGCGCGAGTAACTTCGGTATCCGTACTCCGGAACAAAGTAGCTCGACCACCAGCACCAGCGCCTTCCAAATTGAGGAAAGTATGAACGAATTTCGCCATGGGATGGGACAAGAATGCCTTAGCACCATAGAGACCATCCTCTTCCCCATTGTTGAACAACGCAACGAATCCTTTATTCGGTCGATTTTCCGGTGTGGTGAAGTAACGGATTAGTTGGAGAGCAGTAATGACACCGACTCCATCATCCGTGGCGCCAAAGCCAGTCGAGACACTATCGAAATGGGCATTGACCATCACGCCGCCTCTGCCATGGGTTTTGCTCGTCGCGCTGACGGATCCTGATTTCCACCATTCGCCCTCTTCATCATCACGTCCGCGCACATAGACAATGATGTTGATCCCCTCGAAATACACACTCACTCCAAGCTTGCGACCTTTGACTCCGATGCGAGTGAGGGCATTGCTGGAATAGTTCGACAGTAAATCATTGAATACCGTCACTGCCGGCGAGACCTTACTTATGCGAAGCTCGTCATGGCTTTCCGTAAAACTGTCGTCGGTAGTGTTCGAAGGTCTGGTACTTGGGACAATAGTAGAATCGTTATTCGACTGGGGATTGAATTCCGAAATGTCTGTCGGTTGCGCCGTTTCTTCTGTTGTGTATTCCACGCCATTGTGCTCCAGAATCTCTCCAATTCTTTGCAATAGCCAATTCCTAACGTTGTCATTCTGGCGACTGTTGTATGGATGGTAGCCGTTGCTCAAAGTCGTCAGGTCGAGCCATGCTTCTGTGAGGTTGATGCCATCGTATAGTGTCGGGTTTTCTGGCGCAGCAGGGACAGTTTCGTGGATAATCAGTAATGGAATGAAGATAGCTAAGTATACTAGTACGATAATCGAAGTCACCGCCATCGGTATGAACGAGGTTGGATTATAACATCTCATCGTGGGTGAGAGGGGAGGAGTATTTTAGGAGTCGAAGGTAGATGGTTGCTAAAACAAAGTCCAGTATTTACATGGCATGGCAGGTTTTTAAATGCACCTGCAAAGCTCGATCGAGCGGTATGGCAAGGACGGCCGCTATTTGGCGGCAAGGTGGGAAGGAGAAAGGTGATACTTTGTTTGAGGAGGCGCAGAATCAAGGAAGCGCGATAATGAAGTTCGTCGCAACTTCTTGAACGGGGTAGGCGCGGGCGGAGCGGAGAATGATTCATCCGATGATATATCTTGTGGTGCCTCGCGGCAACTTCATTGTAAAATTGTTGCTACCTAGAAATATTATATGCTCTTTGCCTACAGTAAAATTCAATGTACAGCCCACACTGTTCTTGGAACCTTTGAGTTCGGAATGTTAGCTTTTGTAGATCATTTACAGTACAAGTGTTTATGGAAAACAAATATCCAGTTTCTTCAATCCACGTTCTCCTATTCAGCGAATCAATCGCCCTTCGGTAGTTCGTTTGGAACCAATGTCAGCAGGTTTTCTCATGAGGTCGAGTGTTGTCCCTGAGGAGACGCTGGAAAGGCTTGGTCGACGGGAAATCGAGATGAATATCGGCAGCTAGAGATATCAAGAAATGAACGGGCATAACAAACACACTGCTATCGATACGTGCAAGCTTAATCGAATATAGGATGTCGAACACGCGTATAGATATGTATGTACAAAGATCCCAATGATCCTACTGGTCAAAATGGTTCTACCGTTCCCTCCTCACAGTATCCTCGAGGCTGATCCTCGTCCCTTGTGCGTTACTCTTTTGCTGCCCCTCTCTTCACCCTTATCATAAGTATGGTATACATCAAAGCCAGGAAGTATTTGCTTATACTTCTTCCCCGCCATCCCAGCTGCGGACAGATTAAATCCCTCGTATATCAAGTGAAGAACACATGAAATAGTCACATTCTAGAGTTTCAACTCCTCGGGATGATTTTGGCATTAATTGGCATCAAATAACTCCTCATGTCAAATATCAGAAATACGAAATCGATAACTCCCGTTATGTACTACCCATGTATCTGTACCACAGTCTTATGTATGGTTACATTCCAGTAACCATCACTTTGCTGATTACCGTTTGCAAGATTGGACTCGCTGCTGTTACTCGCAATTGACATGGAAGCCTCCGAATGATTGTCTCCTTTCCGGTCACCTCTCTCAAGATCCCTCAACTCTTCACCATGTTCAATAACAGTTATCACTCCCGTCTCCGCAAAAGTCTCATGTCGTTGGAATGCTTCGGTATTACCATTGGTCTTGCTCCGAATATATCCCTTTCCCCCACGAGTTGCATCACTCTGACCGCTTGGACCAGTAGTCGAAATGCCGAAGAAGTTCTGAAATAATGGACGGAGCGTAGCCAGTGACGAGGCTGTAATCCCGATACCAGTCTCGAGGGTAGACCAGACCGCTACACCGGTGGTGGAATATAGGAAGTCGTCGACATCGTTGAGAGTCTGGAGATATGGGAGTCGAACGATAGTTGCGCTCGATGCACTTTGAATAGTTAGTATGGATTTCAGAGGATAAGATGATGAGGAAGACATACAGAGCGCCTGCTGCTAACACAAGTATCACAGATGTCTTCGTTCTTTGATTCATCTGCAAGTTCCAGATCAAGAAGATAGGAAGGATACTGAAAGTCCAATCGGTGACACAAGAGATAGCAGAATATCCAATGAAACAGTTTGATACCAGGGGCCCCTCGATACAGGTTCCTTCGGATGAGCTTTCAGCGTGTAATTTGTATCGATCCCAGAAGTATGAGGTAGGCCGGCATTGTAAGATAAATAGTATAAAGAAGAAAAGGCTGTAAACTTCCGTAACAATGAAGACAGTCCAAATGATGATTTTATGGATCTTGACTACACAAAGTCGTAGCAAAAAGATTGCGATACTGGCTTTGAGTGCCATGTTGCAGAGAACATAAAGGGGTTCGCATGTCCACCAAGCCTATACTTCGTTAGAAGATTTCATGAGGATAACATTACAAAGCATCGTACCTGCATTGCTCGAGAGAAATTTTCAACTGGAATATCGGCATAATGTTGTCCAGTGCCATAGTGAATCCCAGTGAGCACATGGGCAATATAGATAATGAAAGAGATCTGCGCAGGTTAGGAGAGTACTTGTGCGGATGAAGATATACACACCTGCGCTGCTACAGCAAGCCAGTCATCTGCCGCGAAAGCTTTAATCACGAAAGCACGACAATAGATCCGGAGCGAGGTTCCTATCATCGAGAGGACTAGCGAAGCGATTGCGACGCGGGCAATTTCTGGCGCTCGGGAATCCCCCATCTTGAAAGGTATCCGAATGTGAAAATCCAAGTATCAAGTTCAAAGTAAAGCAGATAGCAAACTACCACACGCTTTGTGTAGATCAGGAGAGAATGACTGCGGAGTATCACGACCAGTCTTCGGGGTGTTTGAGCAATAATATATGGAGATGTCTGCTACACACTCAACTAAGCTATTCTTGCCATTCAGTATGGAGAGGCAATTGGCAGCTCTAGTTGATAGAAAGCTGGTGCAATTCTCCATGGATCGCCACTGCCGAAATCCCAATGCATGGATCTTGTCGATCATGGTATGTGCAGCGTCAACAGGCACCAGCGGGATTGTAGTTGAACTTCAAATGACAATGCATTGGTGTCTTGATGTCGCCAAGAGATTAAGAGAACTGAGGCTTTTCAGTGCAAGATCCTCGTGTAACTGCCCAGAAATAAAAGCAATACCAAATGGGGTGACATAGATCAAGAAAGTTGCGAATTTTCAGCATCATGAGTCAGTGACCCGGCTCAGGGAGTGGTTCCAGTTCTGTGTAACACATCATCCCGAAAGTATGGGAAAAGGAGGTAATGCTGGCGCGTGCGCAGATAAAGACAAGCGAAATAGCAAGAATAAACACGGCTGACAAGTAATAGTAGATAATCTAATAACAGCCAGGCGCTAGTTCATTTCCTGTGGGGTAGCCGGGAGCCACCTCCGCCTTCGGGGCGAGGAGGGTAAGAGTCCAGGCTCATCATTGTTTTTTCTACACTCAACTGTGGTGCAAAGTCGATGATCGTGACAGGTGGTATCAAGCGGCTGGATGCAATTACTGGGACTATTCCGTTGTTCACGTCTTCGCTTGAGAGTGCAATGATAGCAATTCGAAAGACTACAAGCAGACACTGCACTACGATCTACACCCTTAGATGATCTTTCTCCAGGAATGGAACCGATAAAGAAATTGGTTTGAGGTTCTAGTGTGAACTCGTAACCTTAGACTGTCTCTCGCTGCTTGGGACGATTAGCTTCCCCAACTACCAAGCAATAAAGACGTAGCCAGAGACCCACATACTATGAGCGTAGACCAACTACTTTCTTTCACTCCTCATTTGAGAGCATCAGCACGTGTGGATACTAACATCCTATCCGAGGGCCAATGAAGAATATTGATTATTTCTTGATGTTCATTCTACGCAGTTGCAGACCTTTAGTTGAGCAATTGACCTGTCGGTAGAGCTTTGTATCGCCTCAACCGCGATAAGCACACACGGGAAGTAAGGGGATAGAGGGAAGTCATGTAGAATAGGGGTCTTCCTTAAATTGCCCACTTGCATTCTTTTTTCCAATCTCATCCACTAAAAATCAGTATCCCGTAGTTTAACTCGGCCAGCATAGTGTCCAATGTGCTTAGTGCCCGCCCTATGGATATTATGAAAGTATCAGCTACAGATCTCAGCGTGGCATATGAAGCGTTCCCCTCACAGGAAGGAGCAGATGCTCCGATTTGCGATACAAATATCGTCGATATAGGTCCACAACTTAAAGTTTGAGGGCGCTGGACTAGTAGCTCATCAACGGCTCATTCTCCAGAGATGGACATGAACCAAGTGGTCGGGTTATCAAAATGAACTTGGCCAGACCCTCTCTCGAAGAACTGTTGTTCTATGGGTAGGTGTTTGTTTGTAGGGATCCAAAAGAAATATGCATATGCTTGCCACTTCCTGAATTAAATTTAAGACCCGAATTCTGGAAGCTGACTTGTATTTCTTTTTCGTCGATCTATCGTGCATGGATCTTGCATTCCCCTCAACCCCGATATACTGCGCCAATGGCTCTGCTTCAAGGGGAACAGTAAGCAGACAACTGCCGAAAGCAAGACTTTCCTTTTTCCTGTTTTGTTTTGCCCAGGAGAAACCCAGAGTAATAGGGAGCTGACCTGCTTCAGCGAAGCATAGGTGGTGTTTCAACTCCTAATCCAGTGCTCGGACTCTTCCCAGGAGATCAGAGATCAGCTGTCAATGGTTGGGCCGGCAAGTGTGTCTCCAGATCTAATCTCGTCAGCTTAAGCAATCTCAACTCCTCTCCTCATTAAACATTCTTCTGCGTTTATTGGATTCCATACCGGATAAGGATGGATATACAGCACTTATGTAATGATACTTTTCGTCATCGTATAATCGGTAGTACTTCGGTTGTTATGAAATTGGTCGTCGTCGACTTTCGGGTTCGGATAACTTATGCTACTCCACATTCTACAACCATATTGGGGTAGCTCGACGGCTTCACGGGCTGTGGGGCAGTCGGGCTCCTCGGAGACGTACTGCACTGACCGGGCCGAGGCGTAAATAACACCGATCAATGAATATTAGGACAACCTCCAACTCTCTCCGCAATACACATCATACTTCCTGTTACAGCCTCTTCCCAGTATCTCAACATTTCCCTCAAGGAATTGAAATGGAAAATGGCACATTTCCAGTCACCCATTTCTTGACATCCACGAGAGAGACAAAGCTTCATCCTTCACTGCTCTATGACAATCTCATCTTCGTTGCTTAAACATCTCTGCCAACCTCCTTATCCACCCCCTCGCATCTTCACGTCGATGGCATATTTAACACCTGGATCATTGCCGCCATCTTTCGCCATCTTCTGTCGATCTATAGCTCGTACCAATTTAAAGCGCGACTCAAGGCTTTCCCCTTATCGCTCTCGCATCGCATCGACAAGTCGTTGCTGTGAAGGAATCGACTCGGTTGCATATTGCAAACCGGCGAGTTTGAATGGACATCGAATCTGGTTGCGATGCTTCTACCATTCTATATCTGAGGTATTGAGACTCACAAGTTCGGATTGGTCTCGCGGAGGGGAAGAACATCATCTAGCTAGTAAGATTGTTTATTATCTGAATTTTCTTTTGGCTGGCTAACATCCTGAATTGGCTGTCTCGCTGATAACATCAATATCTACATCGGCCCTCATACTCTTTTCTTGTGTCTTCAGCCTTGCATTCACGTTTTCTCGATTTCCCTAACTTCAATTTAGGGAAAAGCCAGTTCCATCTCTTCGCCCATACGCCTGGTGGTTTCTCGGCTTTATGTGCAATTGATACGCGCATGCTTGTGTCGCTATTTGAGCAACTGGAAGACCACGTCGTCGATTGAGGTCGTCGAGAGCAGATACTTTCCAGCTTGCCGGACAATGAAGTCCTTTCTCGCCCAACTTCACTGAGCCGCCTAGCGAAGGAGCTTGACGAGATCTTATGATTCTCGCTCGACTCTCTTGTTGCTATATGAATCATCTCGTTATCGTTTCGTCGAGCCCCAGGATCCCTAGGGCTGCTGTCAAGACTGCTTTGATCAGTTTCGGTATCACCCAGGGTGCTCTGGGAATCCTCCGCTAGACAATCCACGACCTTTTCTCCTTCTTCGGCTTTCTCGTCTTTCACATCTTCCTCGTCTTCCTCGCTTATTGTCGATTGTATATCGAGTTCGCTATGATCAAGAAGCCAATCGAGGCGTCCCAGATCATCTGGCATTACGAAATGCTCAAATTGTAGCGTCATCTCCGGAAACCTTTCGTACATCATATCCCTCAAAATCCTAACTCGAATCACGATGTTGTCTGAAGCTTCTGTTCTTATCGATGAAGGACTTAATATCTCTGATTCGCATTCAGAGTGTGCAAACGACCCACCGCCCCTACATGAAGAAGACGTTGCGATGCGCAGCTGTGGGATATGAGGTGCCCGGTTGTTCTTTTGACTTCGAGGATCTTCATTATCTTAGAACACTAGTCAGATATCATCTCGTACAGCGAGGCAGCTGCGGTGTATCATACCTCCTGCTTGTCCAAGTGGGCCAAAGGCATCCGTCATTATCTTCTCGTCCCGCTCATTGCGCTCATGATGGTGTCCCAGTGAACAGTCAGAGGTGGAACTGGACATAGGCGTAGTATTTCTGCGATCCGTGCGAAGCATAGTTGCGATCGAATCTTTGCAACTTGGGGCGCACACAAGAATAATCCACACGTGTGCAGGAATTGAGCGTGCGGATTTTCCTCAACTAATGGAGCTCGATTTTCTACCGGCGTAGCACTCTTTCTGGCGCGTTACTAGAGCGCGGGATCTATCAAGATTTTCTGTTAAAGTTCGTCCATTCTCCTCCGTTGGATGCAATATGGTTTTACTTGGTTCGACGTTGGACACTGAGCACTTATGAATATTTGCTTGGAGATGACTTTGATGTGAGTGATTAATCTGGTAAGTATACTGGGTTCTTTTGTAGCTGAATATCAAAACGAATGTTGTGAATAATTTCATGGTTCGGAATGGATTATTGGGAGGAAACTTCATTAACACTACATCTGCTTGACCTTCGCATCCGCGAGTGTGGATGAGGAAAGGGCATAGATCCAGAAAACGTGAAGGAAAGAGCGACACCTAGAGAGCAAAAGCTTGGCAGAGTCTAGACATGATGAGTTACACTGAAGATTGTTGATCGAGAGCAAGGAAATAGTCGATCCAATTCATAAGGGCCACCGCAGCCACGCACAAATATTGTTAGCATCGGTGCAACTTTCAACTAAAGTCCTTGAAGTTCTGGAAAGTTTCCCTGTAAGATATATCATCACCTCTCATCTACTCAACGAGAGAGTTTGGATCAACCCAAACCAGAGTTGGATGATCTTCCAAGGAGTGGGAAGCACATATTCATCATCACCTTTCGAGTCACCCGTTTCAACAAGCTACTATGGATCATCAGTTATCATCAACTCAAAAGTTACATCGACCAACATCTTATCTAACTTGTATCCTTACCACAGATACCGCATCATCTAACGTATCCCCTCTTACCGCTCTTCAACCACAACTTCACTCCAATTTCAAATCCAGCCTCAAGCAGAACGAACGGCTTTTACACCAAACCAACACTGCGACCACGACCTACAACTTCAACATCTCATCTCCAACATCTCGCATTCGTTCTATCCTCACAACCAACAAATTCCAGTCCCCAACCTCAGTGATCTAGCTGCTCGTACCAAGATCTCCAAAACCGGGTTTCCATACCTGTCATGCAGCGATTATGGATCATCCCTTTCTGCTCCCGCATGCGAGTTCTTTTTTCTCACGCGCTATCCCCCTGCACGAACACCCTTCCTTCCCCCTATCCCCAGCTATCTCCTTACTTAGCCTTCTCGCTCGTTTAACCATCCCCATCCCCATCCCTAACCCCATCTTCCTTTCCTCCTTTCCCAAACTACCACCGCCTTCTCCACCTCTTCCCCAATCCCACCCCCATCCCCATACCAACCCCCAAACCGCAGTCCACAGTAAACCAAAAACCCAGGCTGAGAAAGTTAATCCCCACAAATATCCTCTCCCTACATGAACTCTTTCTTCAGCCACAGATTATTGCGAAGATCCCATAACTAACTTCTCAATCCCACCTATCAACTTATACTTTTGCTCCATTCCATGTATTTACTCCATGCACACACATCTATGTAATCGCTTGATAACTTATTGATTCTTCATTCTTCGCCTTCCTCTCCACTACTATAGCATAGTATAACATAGCAATAGAATGCCAGCCCATAGCCCACGAGTCCATTCATCGTGCTATGCTAAGCTATACTAAGCTATACCTTGATTTGATAGAATATATGTGATTTATCTTATCCATTCATTCCTTTCTCCATCCACTATTTCGTCCAGTTCATTTCTCAAAACGCCATTTAATTAGAAGTAGTAAGGTCGGCTTCCCTTCTTCCCTTCTCCCTTTATTCTTTCTTTCTTTCATTATCCATCCGCCCCTCCCCTTCCCATTCATCTATTCCCCCATCCCTCCCCGCCCGTCTCATCCCCGCCCGTCTCATCCCCCACTCAACCAGTCTTAACCTTCTTACTCGGCCTAACCTCCACCTCCCTCTCCCCCGCATCCTCCCCCCCATCCTCCCCCCCACTCTCCCCTCCCTCCTCATCCTCACTACCTGACCCCGAACTCTCATGCGCCGAATCAAACTCCTCCGCCACCTCACTCTCATCCTCCGTCTGAAAGTCCTCATCCACACTCTCATCATCCTCATCCGCACTCCCTCTATCCGCCCTCTGCGCCACCACCTCATCATCACTGCTCGCCATCTCCGGATCCCTCAACGCCGCCGCCAACAACGCCGAATTATCCTCATCCATTTCATTTTTCACTCTCAACCCTTTAATCTTGAAGAAATCCTCCAACGGCTTCTGTTCCTCGCGGTTGATATTCGAGAACTGGGATTCGCCCGCGCCGCCCTTGAGATGCACGGTAATATCAAAAGTGCGCGAGGCCGAGATGGCGCCGCCCACGCGCGAGAAGGTGATGCTGGCCGTTTGCTCGTACGTGATGTAGGTGGCTGGTT
Organism: Rutstroemia sp. NJR-2017a WRK4; assembly: GCA_002946385.1. Taxonomy (NCBI): domain Eukaryota; kingdom Fungi; phylum Ascomycota; class Leotiomycetes; order Helotiales; family Rutstroemiaceae; genus Rutstroemia; species Rutstroemia sp. NJR-2017a WRK4. Next base: position 172,093 of record NJPR01000023.1, on the reverse strand, counting down.
TGGGGACGAACATGAAGGCTTTTTCGAGGCAGTAGAGGAAGCCTTCGCTGGCTTTGATGGAACATTTGATGCCGTATTGTTGGTGGTGGCTGGAGCGAGTTAGTAGATGCGGAAAGTATGACGAGGGAATGACATACCTTAGGAAGTCCTTGGCGGGTTGGTTAACCTTCTTGCCAGCAAGACCACGGAAGACTTGAGTGACCACTTCATGCAATGGTTGTTCGTAGTGTGGGTTCAGCTTTCCAGCATATTTCTCTTGCATGACTTCCTCTGTCATGTTGAGATCGATGGTCACCTCCTCGTCCTTCTTGAATTGCATAACCAAGAAAGGATATCTGGTTTGACCTTGTCGAAGCGGCGGATCAAGACCAATACAAATCATGAAATGTAACTCATCCGGCTTTGGTAAAACCATGAATTTCTTGATATGTTCGTACTGGATCTTGTAGTCGTATGTTTTACCACGTAATCGGAAAGAACTTTCGTACATGTCGATATCGAAACGACCTCTGCGCAAGGTTAGGAAATTCTTAGAGTCATGATCAATGCGACATACCTTGGGGTAAGATGTAGAACGTCGAGGAAGGTTGCGACTGTATCACCAGCAACATCACCAATCTCGGCCTTCTCCATCAAAGTATCGTAGAAGAGATTAGCAGCGTTCTGCTCCTCCTCGTCCGCATCACTACCAGCATCTTCACCCTCCGTTTCCTTCTTCGTCGCAACACCAGGAATATAGAACCTCATCTCAACAAGTTGATCCTTTCCCGCTCCCGCCCTCTTCCCCTTACCACGAGCTCCACCCAGCGCACCATTCGTGCCCGTATCGTCCTCATTCGCCGGCAACGAAAACTCCACCGCAACCTCATTCTTCCCCGCCAAATTCGTATTCGAGATCTCAGTGTAGGGAATCTCAAACGCCGGACGATTCTGAACATTGAACTGCAATTCCGCCTTCCCAAACTCGCCTTTACCCCAGTTCCATCCTCTCAGCGCATGTTCTTTATGTTCCAAATTCGTGCTATACCAATTCTTGAAGACTTTGCTCAGGCGCTCAAAATCCTACATCGCATTCATTAGACATTGAACCTGGATTGGGTACAGCACATAACCAACCTCTTGAGCAAATCCATCGAGTTGGCAGACGTCGGAATTGCGCAACAAAAGCTTGACCTCGAATCCTTTGGATGCTCTACTCCATTGCGCTCCAGCGATGTTGCTTCCCTCCAGAGTAAAAGTGTCTCCGCCACCAGAAGGCTTCCATCCAAAACCAGTTTCCGCAAATCTACATCTTCCAGACTCGCGCGAGAGATCGAGATAAATATTATCGAAACTTTCCCTATTAGACAGAAGAGGTTGATTAGCATGTGGCTTGCCGGCTTTTTGATTAATTTTTGTCGAGGCCATATTCGCTGGAAGATGGTTGCGACGAGAATGTGTTTTTGAAGAAAGGTGGAAATTTCGACTTGAGATTACTTACATAGCCATGATTCCTTACTTTCTAGCTAAAGATTTCCAAAAATTCACCTTCGAGGAAGGAACGACTTTTTCAGCGGAAGGAGAGGTTGAGAGGAAAGTCGCGTAGCTAGCAGACGCGGGTGAATTGTCGCGAGAATTAATTAAGCCTTGATTACATAAGCGAATATAAAATCGAAATCCAGCCCGTCACAGCAAAGCAGGTGTATTTAGGACAGCATACTCTACTACCTACTTGTTGCAGTGGATTTATATACTATACTCGAAGCGATACTTAAAGTACCTGCATGTTAATTGACAATTGAATCTATGGGCATTCCTGTCTGTGACTTGCATCGGCTCCAACGAGCTGACCCTGCCTTTAGACAACCAAGAAGCTTATGAGTGCTCACTATCTGTATGTTAACCTGAGTTGGCTTGCGCTCAGTATTCGTACGTTGCGATCTGGGAAGTAAGTTCTGTAGAGCTCGGACAGTACCGTCCCTAATCAAATATGAGCCTTCGGTGAGTCCGCGAAAAGTCTCAGATCGCTCAAAACTGTATGCAACAGGATCGGCATCAGCAGATTGCAGAGTAAAAAGTCACAACAGATACATCATGGAATAAAGAGCACTTTTGAAAACCTTTGCAATTCTCCCAGTCTTGCTTTTTAACAATGAAGCAAGATATACATAGAAACAGGAGGAGCTATTTCGCACGGCTCGTATGGTATAAAAACTTCTAGTGAAAACCCAACGCATTCGAAACCTCCTCATGAAACGAAAAACAATGTCGGAGGTGATAGATGTGAAGTGACGCAAAAATACCAATCATTCAACACAACGCCCGCAATGGATGCCCATATTGTCCTCCGAAGGTAAGAATTCCTTTAACACAATGATCGTCCGCGTATCATAACAAAGCCGTTCGTCCGTATCGTCCGTATCGTCCGCCCAATACCCAGGCCAACACCCACATGCAACCTTCTAAGCGCAATTCGCCTTTTCGTCCAGCATCGAGCCTTTCTCGTTTATGGGCGAGGCTTCGAGAGGAGAGCCTGCGGATTGTGATGGTGACTTCTTTCGCATAACGGCATCTTGTCCTCCCATGCGTCGACCCAATGCTCTCTCCAGCTTAGCACCTAATGCCAATTTTCCCAGGTTGTCTCTCTTCTCCGCCGATAGATCGTGACGTTGGCTTTCGAGCTTTGGGACATGTAGCTTGTCGATGCCATCCTCGATGGCAGACATCTCTTCCCGCGCGGATTCGGTGGTCTCGACGGAGATAGTGGTGTAGGTGCTGAAGCGTTTGTTGCCCTTGGAGCTGACCTTATTAGGAGCCATGGTTATCAGCAGAGATCGTTGTAAAGTAGGTAGTTGGTTGATTGGGTGAGAATAGATCGGGTGAGAGGATAGATCGTGGAGTGAATGCGAAACCACAGGAAGGCTGGATGAAGGCTGACGAAAGGAAGAAAGCAAAAGGAAAGGGAGAATCAACGTACACTTGGGGCCATAATAGGGCGAGAAGATTCTAATGAAGCGACCATTTTGGTAAATGCGTTTCAGAATGACACAACCGGTTCTAAGGGAAAAGTCGCCGAATCAAGAAGAGATGTCTTGCAAATTGCACTGTCAAGCGGTCCCCTAATATGAAATGGATCAAGTCGCAGAGTGGCTCGAGATGTTGTGTGATATGGGGGGGTGTCGTGGGTGTTGTGTATGGGTGTATGGGTTGACCAAGGCTGGGATTGAGAAAAAAGATGGACTCTTCAGTTGGGTTAGTTGGGGCAGTTGGTTTAGATTGGATTTTGAGAGTGATGGGTTCTGGATAACCCTCGTCGTGTTGGGCTATGAAGTAGGCTTAGTAGACACGGTAGAATAGGAAAGTGGATCGAATCGAGGGGTGCCACGAGGAAAAGTGCGGAAAAGTAGTCAAGCACTCAAGGTCAAACAGGAGCGAGGGCGAGAAAGGGATCAACTGGGATTGATGAGAAAAGGTGGGTCGAAACGTTCGGAAATGGCAAACGCACGGACGGGAGAGATTACGAAGGTGCGAATGTGTGAAGGTAGAAGGTAGAAGGTAGAAGGTACCGTACGGGCCGGCTGGTGAAAATGCGTGTGGACTTTTGGAAGGAGTTTGGGGAGTCAGAAGTGGGAGAGTGGGAGAGTGGGAGAGTGGGCAGCTACGAGCGTGGGATGGAGAAAACATCACTTGCAGAGTGCAGAAATAGAAGCAGAAGCACGCACATGCAAAGGCTAGTATACTAGCATGGGTTTTGGTGGGTAAGTTAGAATAAACCTCCGTGGTACCAGGGTGGCACCATGGGCACCATGGACACCAGAAATGGGTATTACCGTGCAAGTTAGTTAAGTTCGCAGCAAGCAAAGTATTCTTGAGTAATTGTTGCGATTGGAAAGAAGCATTCTGTAGGCCGGCGGCGTTCACGACAGAGTCAGAAACTAGCTACATTTACGAGAGGATCGAGCAACTCCAGGAGACCGCTGAAATGCTCGTGCTGCTGCTGACGGTGGCCTGATGCAATTCGCATGGAAGGCAAAAGGATTTCAGATTTAATGCAGTCAGCATTTGAGTGAATTCGCATGAAGCTCCTGCGCTCATTGGTGCATGCAGAGGGCGATCTGGGATATCTGACGCAAATTGTGCCCAGACGTGCTTGGGTACGTAAAGATAGAAATGATTTCCCGCGTGGGCTTTCAAGAAGAAACGTGGTGTGTAGGGATCATGACTGTCACGAACTGGTTTGCGAAGTTACTTTGGAACCTACGATACTCTCTCTCCTCACGTGAAGTATACGTTAAGTAGACCTCAGTCGTACTTTCGCATCACTTCGGACGTATCTTAATACTGAACAATCATTGCCAGAGTTGAATAACCTTATGGATCCTCACGAAATCCTTACCAAACCCAACTCCCCGGGAAAGATTGTCCTCGTGGTCAATTCAGCGCTCTACGGGTCCAACATGTTGGGTCTAGAAACTCTATAACCTTCTATCAGCACATTGACTCGTATATTGACTCGCATCCTCATCCACATCCCTCACCCCCATCCCTCGCCGAGTCATTCCAAGCAACACACGTCCAACGCGAGATTACACCGGAGAGTATGCAATTTGGCGAACAGCAAAAGGGAAACGAATCGTCCTCCCAATTACCCTTTCGGGAGTTAGCAGCAACGAGCACAAGGTCCAAGTTCAAGCCTGCGCCTCAAAACCAAGCGCACGCTTAGGATTCCCCAACCGCTCCCAACTGCCCTAGAAACAAGCTACGAACGGCGACAAGTCTGAGGTTAATGACTCCAGGTAGTTGACTCGCACGTGGCAAACACGATAACCTTACGATATAAATAGATCAAGTTCACAAGAGCCGTTTGCCGCAATACCTTCCTGAACGGTGTGGGTGCGTTGATATCAGTTAAAAAGCATCTGAAACACATACAAGTAGATAGACAGTAGATTATGTATATCCATTCTTAGGTTGCATGCATTCAGTGAGAACCATCCCAACCAATAGGATCTTCTTCTGGCCGGCAGCTTACTGCTTCATGGGTTGGTTGCATTTTCGGTATCTCCTCTTCGGGCTCTAAAACCCCCTCCCTAGGCAAGTGGGGTCGGTCGGTCAACTACAGTACTGAGGACTTATGCAGAGTGCCGAACTGGTGGTCGGATTGTTATGCTTATTTCCGAGGGGTGAGAAGCTGCTGTTGTGGGAATGGACTCGAGATTTACAAAGGATGGTGATGTCGTCGCGTGAGGTGTTTCCGGATTCTGGAAATACTGCCGAGAAGCTCCCAATTAATCCCCATAGAGAAGGGAAGGGAAGTTACAGTAGTTATCAGGGAAAGATCACCTCACCCCGGACCCGAAAGAAAATTTCTCATGCCGAGACACCCTCTCGAGTCTCGACCCCACCATCTCATTTCTTCCTCCCCAACCCAGACCACAATCCAGACCGCGCGCATCAATATCACCAGAACCTCGCTGTGCATGTGATATTGAAAACTCTAAAAACTCTCCCCACAACATCAACTCCCTCTTTCATCCCGTCCGAAAATAGAACTCCAGATTAACATCCCGTCCAAAATGGTCAAAAAGCAATTCCTCAAAGAGAACAAGAAGAAATCAAAACATGCTCCTCAGGTATGTAGGATTCGTCATGCATGCATGCATGCATACATGCGGATTCCAGATTCCCATGTCCGGGATGACCAGCGGTAGTAATATGTTTGTGTCTAGGTTCCGAGTACTGCGGATGAATATCTTGCTGGTTAGTCATGCACTGCACTGCACCTACTTCCCTATCTATCTATCCTCAGTGCTGGAAACTGACATCCGCGTATAGCCGGCGTAGACTTTGAAGAAGCCGGCGAGAAGTGGAGAGCTGGAGATGCGGCCAAAGTAAGATTCCCATGCCATATTCCATTCTTCCTTACCTGTTCGCTTGGGGCCCGTCAAACCAAGAAATGAAACCAGAAATGAATTAAAATTTCGATCGCCACAGTCAACCAGATTTTTCGTCCGCGCGATCGACACGTATGATGAGGCGTTGAGGAGGTTCCCGGACTCGTTTGATTTGGCGTATAATAAGTAAGTTTTGCGGATGGGGGGATATCCGATGTGTGAATGAATGAATGAGTGGGTGCATGGCTGATGATATGGTTGCCGGGCAGAGCGCGCGTGCAATATGAACTCACGCAGTATCCGAAGTTGATGGCGCAGCTGCCGGGGTCGTTGGTGGAACTTTTAGGGACGGCGTTGGAGTCGAGTCGGAGGGCGTTGGGGTTGAAGGGGGATAATGCGGATGTTTTGTTGTAGGTTGAGGGGGTTTTTCTTTGGGTGTTTGAGTTGTTAGCTGTTGATCAGGGTTGTTTCATTTCTGGAGAAGTACTCTGATATCCGGCCCAGTGATAGCCATGAAAGCATGGCTCAGGTTGTGGGATTCCTCATTTTGGCACAGTTATACCATTAGTTGATGGTTCATCAATGATTCCACAGGAATTGGACATCTCACGACACCTTCCCACATCCAAAAACTCTCACTGTCCATCGCTAACGGCAGCAGCAACACTGCTCAAGTGCTTACAAGTTTGGTCGAGGCCATCTCTGAAAGCAGAGGGTCCAGTAACGATGATAGTCTTACTTTATTAGAGGAAGCTATCGAGCTCTTTCAACGGTGCTTAGCATTACAAGAATACCAATACACCGAGTCACAAACACAAGCACAAGCAACGTTTGACCCTCCTCAAGGGTCATCTGATGATGGTCAAGACACCGAGGAAGGCGGTGCTCCCATTTCAGAAGGCGGATCTCAAGCACTGGAAGATGATCGCTGGGCGACTATCGTTGAGCCTGTTACCCTGGATAGTTTACTCGATACTTTGTTGGCACAACTTCAAACACTCACTACATTGTGTGGGCTCATGAATGCTGATGCAGGTCGAGGGCTAGCATGGGTGGAAGAATACTCAACACCACTCATTGAGGAGAAACTGCAGAAATATCTCCAAGGCAATCCCGGGAGAGAGCAAGAAGCCGGCATAACCAGGGCGAACTTTATTGCTGCCCTTGCCGATGCCAACTTCCGGGTACAAAGGATCGATATTGGAACCTATGAGCGAGCTCTGAATAATGCTTACGCGAGTGTGAACGTTGATGACTACCCCGAGGGACTATGTAACAAAGCAGAGGCGTTGATCTCGTACAACAGCTCTTTACGCATGAACTTCGAAGCAGCCCAGGCGCGTGAAGTCTCAATATCACGATGGAAAGTTCTCACAGCAGCACTCGACAGCTTAACCAAAGCCTCGAAACTTCCCACAGCTGACAATCTACCTAAGATTCACCTGTTGCGAGGGGATGTTGAACTCCTCAGGCTTCAGCTAGGACAACCGCCGAGCAATTATGATATTGCTACAAAAAATGGCGCAGTCTTGGCTAAAAATGCGGAGAAGTTTTATCGCGGGGCTGGCACTTTGGCGAAAAATGAGGGGGCAAAGAAAGAAGCCGAAGAAGCTGCAGTGAAGGAGGCGTTGGCTGTGGGATTATCAGGCGAAACTGGAAAGCTTCTAGAGCTTGTCAAGATGCAGCCGGAGGTAGTCAGAGGGGTCTTGGAGGATGCTGTGGATGATGGATTGGTTTCTTATGAAGCGTTGTCTGGAATTGGTATTGCATGAAAGAATTATGAATCAGTCGAGATGACAACTCCTAAACTCAATTACCAACCATATCGGATTTCCAAGAGTGTTCTCTTTCTTACCAACATTGCTGCTACACAAACTCTCTGTTCTCACCTCATCTCGGCACGTCCGCGTCCTCGGCTCTGCAGCCTGATTTGCAAGGCGGCAATCGGCGTTCGCTTACGGGAAGCCGTCATTGATGGTAAATTTGTAAATTCTACACAATTTGACAACTTTGAACTTCAACTTTCCCACATTTACTTTTCCATATTGAAATCACCAGCGCTTCAAGAAAAGAATCTCTTTCGATATCGTCTTACGACCTGAAAGACATCTTCACACTCTTCTGCATATTAGAAGCTTCTTTTCTGTTCTTCTATCTCCCCTCCAATTTCTCATAATACCCATCCTCCAAAATTACCCTACCGCAAACACACCTCTCTATCTCAAGATCTATCCAATCTTGAACAATAGAGCCTCGGAACAACAATAGGCATCTACTTGGAAACGCGTTCGATATCCGTGACAGGACTCGATACCTCCCCAACGTATTCAAGTTTTATCTATTTCATCTCCAATCTGCGACAGCTTACCTCCGCTCTCCCGAATTTTCTGTCGTCGTCTCCACCAGACCCCTCCATCTAATCTTCGTGAACTCGACAAAAATCTTTCTTCCCCACCTTCTCCGACAACATGGCCACCACCAATGGTAGCTTCAATCAACAGGACCAGTACAAGGCCACCTCCACCGAACAGTACACAGCTACCACCGGTGCTACCTCTGCCACTAGCGGAGCAGGCGCGGCAAGTGGTGATCTTTCTAAGGATGAGGTTGGATGGTACTTCGTTGAGCAATACTACACAACTCTAAGCAAGTCCCCGGAAAAGCTACACGTATGTTAGATCGATCTTTTGTGCAATTTTCATTCAATGCTAACAACGCATAGCTCTTCTATGGAAAGCGATCCCAATTTGTCTCTGGTCTTGAAGGTGCTTCCGCTCCAGTATCTGTCGGTCGAAGTGTAAGTTTGCGCACTACCTCTTTGCATATAAGGCTAATCGATCTAGGTTATTCAAGAACGGATCCGTGATCTCGACTTCCAGGACTGCAAAGTTCGTGTGACCAATGTCGATTCCCAAGCTTCCTTCGAGAACATCGTCATCCAAGTCATCGGTGAAACGTCTAACAAGTCTGCTGAACCCAAGAAATTCGTCCAAACCTTCGTTCTTGCCCAACAACCCACTGGTTACTTTGTTCTCAACGACATCTTCAGATACATCAACGAGGAAGTTGAGGAGGAACAGGGTGAAGCCTCTGCTGATGCGAAGGAGGAGTCCGCACCCGCAGCCTTGGTTGAGGATGTCGAGATGCCAGCTGCTCCAGCTGCCGCCGAGGAACCAGCTGCTGCTCCTTTAGATCCTGAGGTAGTTGACAAGAAGTTGGAGGAGACCATTAAGGCTGAGGAGACCGAGGCTGAACCTGCCACAAACGGAACTCCAGCTGAGCCAGCTGCAGAGCCGGAGGAGAAGCCAGAAGAGCCTAAGGTTGAGGACAGCCCACCAACCCCTGAGGAAGCCGAGAAGGAAGTCGAGAAAGAGATCCAAGAACCTGAGAAGCCAAAAGACCCTCTTCCAACTCCTGACCTTTCAAGACAGCCATCTACAACCGCTCCAGCTGCTAAACCCGCTCCAGTTCAGCCAGCTACTCCAGCCAAGCCTTTGAGTTGGGCGAGCCGCGCAGCTGCCGCCGTTGGTAGCGCTCCCAAACCAGCTGTTCCAGTTATTCAGCCAAAGACTACTGCCACCCCACCTGCTCAGTCTCGTCCAGCCCCAGCCCAAGCTGCAGCAGCTCCGGCTCCAGCAGCCCAGCCTGCCAAGCCAACCACTCCCGCACCTACCCCTGCTACCCCTGCAACTGATAAGAAGGAGAACACTTCTCCAGGTGCAGGATGGCAAACAGCTGGGGGCGACCACACCAAGAGACAGAACCGTCCTCAATCCATCTCCGCTCCCCCCGAGAAGGAAGGAACCATGGGTTATGTTCGAAACGTCACCGCAAATGTTAAGGATGAGGACTTGCGTTCCACCTTGGGCTCTTTCGGCGAGTTGATCTACTTCGACATCAACCGTGGAAAGGTATGTTATATTCTAGATTATTTGATCGGAGCTTTAACTAACGGATTTTAGAACTGTGCTTTTGTTGAATACGCCAACGCAGCAGGCTACCAAGCCGCATCTGCTGCTAACCCTCACAAGGTTGGTGATGAGACCATCTACGTTGAGCCTCGCCGCCCTAAGGCAAACGCCTACGGTGGAAATGGCTACTCCGGTGGACGTGGTGGCATGAACCAACGTGGCCGTGGCGGGTTTGAACAAGGTCGTTCTGGCAGTCAATCCGGTCGAGGCAACTTCGGACCAGGCCGTGGCCGCGGAGGTGCAGGTGGGGCTTCACGAGGAGCTCGCAGCGGTACCGCTCAAGCCTCTTAAATCTCGAGTTTCGCTCATCCAACGATACACGACAAGACGTCGATTCCATCCTCCAGTTCGCGAGCATGAATCCCCTGACGATGTAACATATTTAGTCATCTTGGACTACGCTTTATTATGAGACCCGAGATGGCCTTCTTGTACTCTAACTTGATCTCTAAAAACTTTCTGCCACTTCCTGTTCCTGGTTTCAGCACAGCAAAAGTTCAGCACATTTGATTATTGGCTTTTCGCGGTATCGCATAGGAACTAATGCCATTATGCTTTTCTTTTTCCATCCTCAGGGAATATGGGACTGGGAGCTCTTTTCTTTTCTTTGACGACAAAAAATCTATGCGGTATCATGGTCTTGTATTCTTTTTGTCCGACTTTGGCATTTACGAATCTGATTCCCCGGCTTGGCGTGGTTGATCTTCGTTATTTGTCATTTTTTTTCTACGTTTCTTATGTATTTGAGTGTTAATGCATACATAGCATTCTTTTAACGGCATGGTCTGGCATGGCTATGGTGTGATGAATGGCATGAATGGATGGATGGATGGACGGACGGAAGGATGGATATATCTCTGGTGTGGAATGGAAAAACTTTGAAATGCCCGGATACATATTTTCGCTCGGTGGACACTATTCTGGCTGAATGATGGGATGATGGAGGGTTTTGGTTGGCGTATCATCGAATTGCTTTATGATTAGGGGGAATTCGAGGTGCATGATGACGATAGTTGATGGTGTGTGGATGAATCGGTGGAAGATTGGTGGAAGAAAAGATTATGGAAAAAATGAAGAAAACAACAGAAAATCAGATAGTCGAGAAATTACTACATATCTGTATGTACATTTTTGACATACACTCGCAATAATGACGATGTTGATTGATGAATAAATGTCCCTTATCGTTGTGTGATGTGGTGTTGAGTTACAGTCAGTAGATGTTAGATGAGTCGTCGAGAGAAAGGGTAAGAGGAATAGAATGATGCGGGCTATGATCAAGGCTTGGACTAGACTAGAACTACCAGCTTTTGAAGTTGATTTGTGCTTGAAGGTCTAGAAATGAGCTTCAAGTATTCATTAGTCGTTGTTGCACTTGGATTTTCCTTCTTACTATACTATACATTTTGTTACCTCTCCTGTTTTCTTTTCTTGAAACTATCTATCTACCTAAATTACTCACTTGCTCACTGAGCTGCTCGTAGCATCCCTCCTCTCGTCGGTAAGGGAGCGCGGATGTTGCTTCTAGCAGCCACTATTTGTTTTGAATGCTCTATGAGCAAGATGACTAACTGCATTACTATCCACGTGTGTGCGCGCTCTCTCTCTCTCTCTCTCATACCTTTCTTTCTTTCTTTCTTTCTTTCCTTCCCTCTTTCTTCCTTCCTTTACCAGCTCCATTCTAGCCAAACCCTATTCCCCATCCCCAAGCAATCACAAATCCTCCGCCCTCACCTCCGACCTCCTCTTCTCCGCCAACTCCAACTCCATCCCCGCCGACCCATCATCAATACTCAACATATCCTGGCCCTCTCCCCCCCGCCTCCAGAAACCCCTATGTCTCGCTCTTATAAACCATGGCGCCGTCCCCCCACTCGGTTTATAAGTCCAGTATTCCGCATTATCCGCATCGGGTGGGGAGAGCTTTCCACGGGATATTTTTTGGGTTAGATAAATTGACCCGTTGAGCGCGGTATACGTCATTAGACCTGCGATTAGACCGTACGCTACAGAGTATGTGTATGGTATAGAGACGATTGTGACAAACGCAGGCAGCGCGTCTCCGATGTACGACCAGTTGACGGATACAACTTGTCGCATCATCATACAGCCTACGAGGATGAGAGTGCAGCCTGTGGCCCAGGGGGGTATGGAAGCGAATATAGGAGCGAAGAATATAGAAATCAGAAAACAAACACCAGTAGTTATAGCAGTGAGACCAGTTCTTCCGCCCTCGGTTATCCCAGCTCCGGACTCGATGAATGCGGTAGAAGGCGAGCAGCCGAAGAGGGAGCCGATGGAGATGGTTAGTGCGTCGATGCAGTAGGCGAGGGTGCTGCAGGGGAAGTCACCCGTTTTCGGGTCCACGGCTCCGGAGAAGCGAGCCATGGAGTAGAGGGTGGCGGTGCAGTCGATGATGTCCACGTAGAGGAAGGTGAAGAGTGCGAGGGCGAAGTGAGAGCCTGCGGCGGTGAGGTCCCAGTCTTGCGCGCAGAGGGTGTGTCGGATGGGGTGGAAGGCGACGATTTGTTTGAAGAATTGGAAGCGGGATTCGCCGGAGGGGGTGTAGGGGAAGTAGGTGAATGTTGTGCCGCGGCTGGAAGGGGGGTGTTAGTGGAGAGTTCGGTGTGTTATGGAGAGGGTTATGACCACAGGTGAGTATAATTGAATGCACTTACGGCCAGGAGAAGATTGACACGATTGCAATACCGACAATGATGGCCGATTTGAATCGAAATGACATGAGATAGGCGGTTAAGAAACCACCGAAGATAATCCCAATCCACATCTAGCAAGAGAAAATCAGTGTCATCACAAGATGCGTGGAGGAATAGTCACAGCTCACTGTAGGATTCGTCATCTGATGACTGACGCAAGCTCCTGTCTGGTCAAGATATTCAGGAGGACATCCACCTAGAGCCGTTGGAGTCACCGCTGATCCGGTCATGGCTCCTATCCCAGCCGAATATGACATTCCGGTTTCCGTCAGGAACAAGCCAATACCGACACCACTCGCGACCTTGATTGAGGCTGGTATGACTTTGACGAGCCATTGTCGCATGCCGATTAGCGATAGGAAAACGAAGATGAATCCTTCTACAAATACGGCGGTGAGAGCTAGGCGGTATGGGACGCTTCCAGTCCCGTGGAAACCGACAACTTGGTATGTGAAGTAGGCATTTAATCCCATGCCGGGGCTGCGATTATTAGCTGTATTCTGGAGAAGATCTCGGTTGACTTACGCCAGAGCGACGGGAAGATTGGTGAAGAAGCCAAATGCTAGAGAGCCGATGCCTGCTACGGCAGCAGTTGCTGTAATCATATCACGGTTGATGTCTAGTTCACTTCTTAGTGAAGGGGACTTCAAGAAACATTCACGGCCACTTACCTAGAACACAGGCGTTATACTTAGAGTCTGTTAAACATGACGGATCTTCAGCGTCAGTACAGATACATGTGCCACCGCTTTGTGATAGGACCGTTGACTGGCAGGGCTGTTAGAACGTTGGAGCGAAGGAGCGAGGGAGATTGGCTAACATTCACGGCGATGATATATGCCATGGTGAAGAATGTCGTCAGACCGGCTCTCATCTCTGTGACAAATTTGGCATTCTTTCTTTGCCGCTCCTGAAACAGCGTTAGCATGGTAGTCGATCTACGTGTTGGTCTGTAGACACATACATGGCCTGAGCCATCAAGATGGAAGACTCTCCCAAACGTCGACTTGGCCACCTTCAAGTTAAGGTTATCAATATACTCCGTGATAGACTTCATGATGTATTGAACGAAAACAATGACAGTCTTGGCTCGAAGATGAAAACACACGAGCAGAACGTGGGAAAGAGGCAAGAGTTATACAGTAACGGTCCAAGATGAAAGAAGATTCCGAAAACAAGCTTTTGATATGAAATATGACAGCGGGAAACATCAGGAAAGATGAATGGGAACGACAGCTCGCTGAGTTCTCGAAGATAATAATTCGGAAAGTAGGTTTTGCAACTTGCAGATTTTTGCAATCTGGGTTCATCAAACACCACTCCCAGCCTCATGATGAAAATCAGCTGTATTGTGATTTCAGATTCCCTTGTATGAATGATACTGCTTCACTGTGTATCCCAAAACTTGGGGGTAAGCGGGGCGGGCCCTGCAGACAACCGTGTAGCACTGCATGCTCCGGCAAGGGGAGGAGGTGGGTATGCGGTGATAGGTTGGAGCTTGGCCCGCAAATTGAATTTTCACGGATAATGGCATACTTATGGAACTAGATGAGGGTGCAGCCTCTTCGTGATAGGTCGGAAAACCCATTCGACTGAGGATGCAGAGTAAAACAAATCCAACCGGATCACGTTGATTCTTGGCGTTCTCTCATCAGCTCGACTTCATAAGGATGGGACATTGCCCCTCTGCAAGTATCGAAAACAATGGATGCAGGTACAGCAGCGTCTCTATACGACGATCTCCAGATACGTTCATCGTACGACGTTGGTGCGTTCGTCTGTGATATCTCGCCTGTGGCTTGCATAATCGTAGGTTTGAGCTTTCTTTTTTTCGTCGTTGCTTTTTCATCCCGACTTCGGGTATGCATAAAATATGAGCACGGCAGGAAAGATCCACGATTGACGAAAGACGGTGCTGCGCGGGTAGATGCAGGATGCACAATAATCACCTAAAAACCGTGATCAATTTTCATAAAGCTCCGGTTCATATATTGAAATCGGAGATAGATCGGACGAAAACAGGTTTGGGAAGAGCTTTGAATGTGCCTGTATCAATGCTGTTCGTAGTCACTTGGATAGATAGATAGATTGATTGATTGATTGATGGGTATCGGACCAAATGAGAATATCGAGCTTTAACGGCAGCGGGATAATGAAGAAAAAGGAAGAAAAAGAAACAGAGCTGTTTGTTTCTTACTAGTCATATCCCCTAAAATGTGACCTCGGTTCTTGCCGAACTACTAGATCATAGTCTAGAGCGACCTCTCTTTCCTCTCCTTACTTCCACATCTCCAACTTCTTAGAACTGCAAGATTACGCTCCCACCCTTTGCCCAGTTTGCGCAGGTCACTGTAAATCGTCAGACCACACACGACATCTTCCCTCGAGTATTTTCTATTGATTATGAATGCTGTGTTGCAAAAGTCCCTTCTCTTTCCAGCTTTCAAATTTAAGCCACTAGCCGAACTGATGCAATGGCCAATACTTGGGCACGGAAATGTGCAGCTTTATGATGAATGATTCTGCAAGCAGAATGAGACGTGAGACCTACTTAGGGGGAAGATCGGTAGGAGAAAAGATGCAACCCCCACATCCCGTTGGTAGAATTGGATTATCTTGCCACGAAGGCTGAACGGTGGAAACTCCTCGCATGTGTGATAACTGATTTGAAATTTCTGAAACAAACATGCATCGGTGGGACGACCCGGGGGGGCTTCTATATGATAATGCATCCTTGTGAATCATCTCAACGTGGATCAACAAGTCCTTCTCATCCTTTCATTGGTATTCATGGGTATCTTTTAATTATCTGTTGAAGAGGGAAGATCCTACTACAGAACCCATTATTCAAAACATGTTCGACGTTTCGTGGACTGATCCCACACGGGAGACCGTGGGCCAGAGAAAAAGTCGAAAGGACCAAGCATCGTCGACCAGGCAATCGTCTCCTTCTATACGAAGTACCAAATCCGATGATTCTTCTAAGTCCATGAAGCACAGTGTCTTCGGTTTCTTTGGAAGTACTAGCAAGAAGTCATCACCACCACCACCCTTACCGGTGACTTCACCGAAGTTATCGCCCTTCAGAGGTGAACAGTCTACATCCTCCAAGATCTCTCGTCGCATGTCAAGCTATACCAGCACTTCAGAATCATCCACCCAAGAGGTACGTGAAACAACGACAACGACCATCACACGCATTCCAGTAAAGGGATTCTACATAGGGCCAACGTACCAAGATTCCGAACAGAGCCCGTCTGACGGTAGGTTTATCTTTCATTCCTTCAGGCATCAGCTAACAGTCATCGTCAGAATCGGTCTTTTCGGGTTATACAGATAGATCAGCTGGCACTCAATCATCATGGAGCTCTATGGCAGACGGTACTAAGAATCACCTCATTCAGCCTCTTAGTCCGAACTCATTCGTCACTCAAAGTACTGAAGTGACCGTATCTCCGAGTGAGGATTTCAGTGCCTCAGAGCAGGTTGCCACGATTGTGCACATTACCTCAGGGACTGTTCCTGTTCGAATCGATGATAATGCTATCAGAGGGTAGGACTTCCCACCTGCTAAATAAAAATCTTACTAACAAGACAGATCCGCATTGGCCTCTCCGACATCCACTTACGACTTCCCAATTCCTCCATCACACAATGCTACACCCCAAAGAATATCCGATTCTCGTAGTGATATCGGCACTCGAACAACAGAATGGTCAATGAAGACTATGAATCGACGCTCTGACTCCTGGAGACCACCGGAGACTTGGGACTGCCCCGTTGAGGAAGTAGCATCATCTGTAGCTTCTTTGAAATCCTCCGGATCACGTCGTCGAAGAAATGGTCGAAATCGGAATCGTTCATCGTCTGGATCCGAATTGACGCACTTGCAAAAGAACATCCGTAAGATGGAGGCAGCCAGTAACAAAATCATTCTTGAGAGATTGAAGGAAGAGTGGATGGAAGTCGCTGATGCATCTGTCTATCGAGAGCTCGAGCTCGAGAAACAGTTGTGGATGCTGACAGCATTGAGAGCTATTAAGCGATCGTCTATGAGGCGTAGTCCAGAAACGTCTCAGCCATCGGATGGAGTGTCAAAGTTCGGAAAGATGCTATCGCTCTATGAGAATCATGGTTAGTACAGTTATCTGTCCTGTCAACTCCAGTTCTAACGCGATCAGCTTCCGCATCCTTCTTATCCGCACTCAGTCCCGAAAAGCAAATTCACCACCTCTCCACAAACCCCTTATCACCCAGATCATACCCCAACGTCCATCCCCTCGCCGTCCCCGGACCTACCTCCCAGCTCTCCTACGCATCCAACATCTTCTCCACCATCTACTCCTTCAACCTCCCCTCCCTGCTCCCCTCCCCCTCCATCCCCACCATGCTCAAAGAATGCCACCGCACCCTAACCTCCCACCGCACCCTCACCTCCGAGCCGCCTCTCTCCCCCTCCTCGAGCACATTCGGCTCCACGGCAGCCGGAACCCTACACCTCACTATCCTGGACCCATCACCCATCCCCTCGACCCTCGGTCCCCGTCTGCGTTCCTGGCTGGACACGCATCTGCTCGTGAATCTGGAGAAACAATTCCGTTGCTTGAATCCTACACGTCTATTCCCTTTGTGGCTGGCTGACGCGGGGCTCTGGGGCGAGGGCAGTACCAGTTCGTCGTTGAGGTTCCTGGCTTGTGTGGGGATTGTGAATGGTGAGGAGCAGGTTGATTGGCAGTTGAAGAGTGTGATGGGGAGGATGTTGTGGAAGGAGTTGTGGGGTGGGTATGTGGAGGGGGGGAAGTGGTGGTGGAATGATGCGGCGATTGTGGAGGAGTGTGAGAGGATGGGGACGAGTTGGGCGGGGAGTATTGTTGAGGCTGTTAAGGAAGGGTAGGATAGGATGGAGGTGTTGTCGCTTCGCTTGTTGTGGCCGGACTATTCGTTTCTATGCGTTTTCCCGAGTCTGTAACATTGATCAGTTTTGGTTCTGATTCCAGGAGACAAAGAAAAGTGTATTTCACGATAAGGTGTCCGTTTTAATGAAGTCATTAAGTCCGTACTTACCTCCTATTCGTTCTCTATTATATTGGCGTCGCTTTTCTTCTTTCTTACCATCACCGACAGTTACCTCTCACACTTCAATCCGACACAGAGTATACAAAATAGCAAGCAGCTGATAAAAGGAATAAAATAACTCCCAACCCAATCACATCTCAAAGTCAACTTTCTCGTGCATTCATCCGTACCCTGCACCTGCACCTGCCCAGGTCCCCCCACCCTTCCGTTCCCGTACCGAATCTCGCACCAAATTCTCACCACCCCCTCCTTTGCCGGCCCAATCCCATCACTCACCGTCCAATTATCCCTTGAATGCACTGCCATCCCACTTATACCGCATCCGAAAACACATTTGTTGCACGTCTGATTTCCTCGGTCGAGTCAGTCATTTTGCTGGTTTTCGAGTCGTATGTGGGGATGGCATGATTCGTTTAGACGGGACTGGAGGACGCTAATGACTCGATATGTGTAGAGGGTAGGGCTTGGAGGTTACTTTACAATGCACAGAGTTAGGTTTTCTGCTTGGATCGACGGGCTATCTCCCTTTCCTCTGAACCTTAAGTTGGGGTAGTGAATAAATTGACGAAAGTAGACACAAGGCGTTGCTTTCTCACTCCCTGAAGTCCGTAACCCCTTTCTCTTCTCCGGACTCCTCCCCACTCCACCCAACTACAATCGGGAATAAGAAACAAAAAACATTACCAGAACAAGCAGCTCCTTCCTTCCGTTTTTTTCAGACGTGCAACAAACCCCCTCCTCTTCCGTTTCTCCCCCTATTCTCTCCTGTTCTCATACGATATATGGCGTGATGATCTCGCTGACACCTCATATGGTCTACTTACGTTCCGAATCTCCTTCCGCCCGGTGAAGGGGAAAGAAGGGGGGATCGTCATAGGCTCTGTGCGTGTAACGGTTTCTTCTCCCTTGCTTATCCTTATCCGTATACATGAGTAAGTTAGTTGTCAGTTTTATATTCTATTATTAGATAGTTGATCCACAGGATACAGTGGCGATCCGAGGAATTAAGAGAAAAGAGAATGGCGGAATAGCGCAGCAGATGAAGGCAGCTTAGCGACACGACGGTTGGATAGAAATTCTAGAAGTTGATTTCGGGTTATCTATCTTCGATACGGGCTTCGGTCTTTGAATTTTAGAAGTGGCCAACTCATCGGAAACGATAGTAACCAACCATACTATATTTACGGAATATCCTGCAGTCATCGCGGCGTATTATATGCAGCCAAAGGTAGCTTCCGTAGACTTATGAAAGCTAAATATCCAAGACACGATGAACACGACGATGAGGCAGAATCTCGTGAGCAAAAGTAACACAGTCTGAATATTTCGAGAACATCATTCCAGATATTATACCTGAGATTGGCGGCCCTGCTACGAACACTGTACAGATAGTAACGCTGTACTAGCAGAACCAGATAATGCGGCGATAACAGAGGACCAACGTCTCTCTCGCGATGACCGAAAGTCTGCATCCAAGCTGTACAAAGAATTCCACCGTATAAAGGAGTAGCCAATAGTAGAAAAAACCCTCCGACATCAGTTGTGCAAGGAGAGCTTGGTCCGGGATCGTGGTAATTTTGGCTTTACCTTAAGAACTAGAGAAGCGATCCTCAACCTTTAGATATCGGTGTCGTTCGGATTTATGACATTCTGTATACAAGCTTCTGCTTTCGCACGACTTCCGAGAAATCTTAAACTTTCAAATCCAGAGAAAAGCCGGTCTCGTTGAGTATCTGACCTTGGTAGATTTCGAACTAGACAGCTTCCCAAGGGCAGTAGATGGTCCAATACTGTCAGCCTGCCACCATATCGATTTTACCTTAAGTCTTAGAAAAGAAGGCTTTCGAGCACCGTGGCCGTTTCGCTCACGGCTCGCGTTTGGATGCTTTCGAATTGCTTTAGAGCGGCAGAGCGATTCATTCATATCAAAAGCACAAGCAAACTCCAGGTCGCCGGAAACACCGCTCGAAATCACGGTCGAAACCCCAGTTAATTCTTTGGTATCCAGCGGCTTATAAAACTAGAAAGTATAAATGACGAAGGTGCACAGTGCCGTAACGCTAATTTCACCACGACATCTTTTCCATACCTCTACGATAATACCTGCACAGAGCTCTGCGACCAGTAACGAGTACGAGAGTTTCGCTAGTGCCTTATGAGTCTTCGAAATGCTTTCGTCATTCGCGATCTGGCCGGAGAATACATGCCAAGATGGAAAAGAATATACGCCAATTTTGTAATGACGGACAAGGGGAATGTAGAAGTCTGCCATCTAGCAATCATCCCTCGAATCTTACTCAACTCAGATCGATGACTCGTAGTGGAGGTAGATTATATCCTCAGTCAACTCGCCCGGAGACCTTTTCAATTGCAAACGGATTGTGGTGTAGGGTAAAGATGTGATTCTGTAACTATGTTTTTGAGGTTTCACCCAGAGAGAAGATGTGCATTCTCTCTACTACTTCTAAACCTATATCCCCACTCAATAATTGAGCTGCTGATCCTCATATAATCTCTTGAACAGCGAGGGTCGTTCAAGAAGATTCGCCGGAGCGTCAAACTCCATTAGCTCGCCCTGATCAAACAACGCGACACGGTCGAAATCAACAATGGTATTCAGACGATGCGCTACAGCTATAATCGTACAATTTTTAAACACGTTTCTAATGATACCCTGTATTAAAGCATCCGTCTCTTGATCCATACTGCGTGTTGTTAGCTTCATGTCATTATGAAATACAAAATCGCCTCGCTGGCACATAAGGGCACTTACTTGCTGGTGGCTTCATCCATAATGAGAATCTTGGCGGGGCGAACGATGGCACGAGCGAGGCAAAAGAGTTGACGTTGCCCGTGGCTGAGAATATCGGCGTCCATCTCACTATCCAGGCTGCCGGTGCTTGGTACGATCGAACCCAGCGATACCATCCTCAATGCATTCATCAAGGACACGTCATCTGCTACTTCATGCGGGTCGAGATTATCGCGGAATGTACCTTTCACGAAGAATGGCTCTTGTGGTATGGCATTTAGCCGGGACCGGACCAATTCGCGAGGAAGCCTGGTGATGTCAATGCCGTCGATAGTAATACAGCCGCGCGAAAGATCAAGCATGCGAAATAAAGTGAGGATCAACGAGCTTTTGCCACTATTGCATTTGTGAGACTTTAACCATAGATTGCCAGATTAGTGTTTGCCTACCTGCCACTCTTTCCACATATTCCAATCTTCTCCCCAGGTTTGATTGAGAGTGATATGTGATTCAAGACCGGCTTGTGATGTTCCCTACTTATTTAAATTAGTGTGACAAGCCCCTTATTCGCTGAATGCCGCTACGTAGGGAATTGTAACTGACTTGTACGTAGCGCCAACATCTTTAAGCTCAACAGTACCATGCTGTGGCCAAACCTCACTGGAGTCTACCACATCTCTTGGCAGATGATTAGTTTCCGACTCTGACTCAGTTGTCTCACTGAATCTTTTAATCCTGGCGACACTTCCAATTGAAGTTTCCAAGGTTGTCCAGAGTATAACGATGCTTTTCAGAATATTGTTGAAGGACATAAGGTTCACGAGGGCGAGACCAATATAGCTATGTTGAGACCGGGTGACGGTCGCAATGCCCACCAAAATCATTACTATAGCCGTTGTAACCAGGTTCAAAATGACTGCTAGCCATTGCTGAACCATGAAGAGAAGATATACTGGGCGCTGAGATGTGTCGAGGAGTTTCGAATTGAGCTCCTGGTTGGCCGAGGTCCAGTTGAAAGCTCTTATTGTTCGTATTCCGCGTGATGTTTCGAGGAAATGTGTACTATAATGATTTCGTGTTAGCATTCGGTATCTCTTGGGACAGCGCGACGCAATTCTGAAGATAGTAACTCATAGGAACTTACTAGAGCGGAGACTTTGTGTCTAGTTCAAGAAGACGAAGCTGACGAGAAGTTTCCAGGTAGAATTTCTGGATGATGTAAAGAACCCCAATCAATGCAGGATAAGCTATTGCCACATACGGCGATGCTACTGCGATGATTATTGCTTGTCCAATCATCATAAATGTGAAAGCAGCTATATTCATTAACGCATTGGGCAGCTCCGTATCGATCAGTAAGATGTCTTGTGAAAATCTGTTGGTGATAGATCCAGCATCAGTCGTATGGAAAAAACTCAGAGGTGCAAGTATTGCTGTCGTTAGAAGCCTGAGGTGCAAGATCTTTCCTGACTTCTTAGCCATTGTGTTTAGTCCGTGCTGCGCGAGGAGTGTTATTGAAACTAAACCAAGAACCTGGAAGACACTGTATACTGACAAATACATCGTGTCGTTATTGTTTGCTGCGGACCACCAGCTTAGCCAGACAAGTGGAAAATTATAGAAAAAGCCGAAGGAAGCTGCCAGAAGTACGTAGAGGATCATGTTGAAGATTCCGATGGATGTAAAATAATACCAGTACACTGACAGATCGGTATAGTTGTTTCCTTCACCAGGAGTTGTGCCTGGGATGCTGGGTGCTTGCTCGCTTGGTTCAATGATATCCCTTGAAGGGTTTGGGGCTTCCATATTTTCTTCCAAAACACTTTCCACGACCTTCAAGTTTGATGCTACTAAGCGCTGGGTGTACCCTTGAGTGCCGAGAAGCGATTCGGGACTCCCTTGCTCGATAACAGTTCCAGCAGTTCCAAGGGCAACAACATGGTCGGCAAATCGGATAAGATCGACATCATTTGTAAAAAGCACAACAGTGCTTTCGTTCCGACGCAACAATCCTTGACCTCCGAATACGCGAGTAAAAACGCGTTGCTTGGTGGTGGCGTCAAGACCGTTAAAGACGTCGTCAAACAGTGCAATGTCATTTCTTGCATAAACTGCCCTCGCGATCGACACTCTTTGTTTCTGGCCTCCACTCAATCCCACACCGTTGGCGCCAACCAATGTTCGGTCTTCGCACGGCAAGGTTTTAAGATCGCGGCTCAGCGAAACAGCATCAATAACAGTGTTATACCACCTGGAATCAAATTTAGAAGACCCAACTATATTCTCTCGCAATGTTTTATTTGTCAAGAATGGTGTTTGATCACATAGTGCTATTCGAGAAGATGAGAGTTGTACGGTGCCTTCGGAAAACGGAATCTCTCCAAGAATAGCACTGCACAGGGTTGATTTTCCAGAGGCCACTGGTCCAATCACCATGGTAAGCTGTGATGCAGGGAATTGGAGGTCGATATTATGAAGCGTGAGGAAGTCTTTCGTCCAACCAAATTTTCCTCCTTGAATCTTAATGCTAGATTGGGGTGCTAGTGGCACAGTTGCAAGATTCATAGCAGCCGAAGCTCTTGAGTCTTTAGGAAGGTTCATATCATTGAGAGAGAAACTGTCGACACCTGGAATGAATTCCTCACTTCGTCGCGCGATATTGGAATCGAGCTTCGCGCGCTTGTCGACCAACGACTGGCTTTCTAGAAAAAGAGATATTCGACTGAAACAACCAACAGCTGCTGAAATCTGTGGAATAACTTGAAAAAGTGACGTCAATGGTTGCGTCTCAAGTAGAAGTGTCGATATGGATGTGTAAACTACTGAAGAGGCGAATTTTTCGCTATCATGACTGGGTATATTCACAAATATTGCGAATGTAACTACGGGAGAAATAGTTTCAGGAAAGAAAGCTACCATATGCGTTATTTATTGCCACAAGAATCAAGATTGAATCGTCATACTCACCGAAGAAAGCCGTAATAACTTCTATTTGTCGAAAAGCTTTCGCTGACAGTAGTTCGGTGAGTCTCAGGGTGTGAATTGTTTTGAAAAGCTTTTCCGTCAACCCCAACATCTTCACTCCCTTTATCGCCGAGAAAGTTGCCGCTGTCGTAGCTGATTCTATGTGAGTCGATCTGTAGACTATCGAGATATCAAGTTTACTGACCCACTCGCTCTTGTATTACAGCCATCCATTCGCGTTGTCGGATATTTGCTCTCGAACTGAGCCATATTGAGGCAGAACCACAAGCTGTATTGGCCAGTCAGACACGCCGGCGTCTTCATTGAAGTTAAAGTACCTGCAGCAATAACCAAAGGAGCAAAACTGGCAAAGCCGACCTGTGTATATAAGAGCCATGTTGCCAACCCTACTTCGATAAGGTTGCCCCATACTTCATGCATTTGTCGAAGCGCAAACATAATACGTTCGGTGTCGGCGCTCATTAAAGTGACTGCTGCAGAATTTTCGAGTTCTCCAGCGCCGATCTGGGTTGTTTTGAGATATATTGCAGACACTAAGACGCCTCGAATCATTATCAGTGATCGATAGGTTAGACGATAATAGACTGCAGTGGAGATCTACGCCTGAGTAAGCGTTCAATTCAAAAGATTTAGGGTTTGTGAAATTTCTTACGGTTATTCCTAGATAAACAAGACCTTGATATGATTGTTAGTTCAGTGTGTGAAAACAGAGCGCAATGAGCCATTACCATATGCTCCAACTAGGCCATAACCTTGGTTTCTACTCTTTTCGGTGATAGGCTCTTGTAGGTAAGTGGTGAATCGATTTATTAGAAGTGGTTGACAAAAGTTGAAGCCAATGAGACAGAATCGGGGGACAGTAGAAATAAGTATTGGGCCGACGAGGGCTCTAAAGGTCGCATAAAGAGCACGATGATTGCCTGCTCCTGCTCCTGCTACGAACATTAGAAGATCGAGCACCGAGCAAATTGGTATGCGGGACAGATTGTTTCAACACACCTTTTTCCCAAGCATTTTGAAATTTAGGTAATAAATGTTCCGTTGATAGTTCCGCATTGAGTGGATAAAGATCCTCAAGAGTCAAGATTTTTTTCCGCCCTCGAACCAAGAGATCCTTTAACCACCAGAACACGGCTTTGTTGTAAATGCTGCTCTTTTCCTCCGGGCTACAGCTCCTATCTTGATGATACAATAGCTTGTGCTTTTCCTGGGCTTCGAGTAGAACCATACACAACTTCGTAGCTAGTGAAGCAGTGAATACTCCCGCGATAGTCGTGTTGGTGCTGCCAGTGTTCCTCAACCAGATAGTTCTGAGTTGAACTGCATCAAAAATCAAGGTGCATAACAAATACACATTCAGTATGCTTGAGGGACGAATTGATTTTGTATGCTCTTGATACGACAAGATACAAAGGAATACTACCACAATGTTGTAAAGGACTGTCGAAGGAATCGCTGTTCGTGTGTCCTTTGTGTTTGGAAGACAGTACAGAATAAGAAGAGCAATCTGTAGGAGACCGTAGAGAATGATCAAAAGCTATAGCTTGTGAGTATTCGATTTGCATTTGCGTTGCAATTAATCATACTCACCAGCTTGGAATTTTGAGTACTCGTGCCTGACACTCTTCTAGGTTGGGCCCGTAGAGAATAGATTCTTCGTGACGAAAGTAGAATGAAGAGTAAAGAAGGAAGAATGGAGAAGAAACTCTGTTCAAATAGAAGGGTAAAATCAAAATTTTCACGACATCCGTGAATTACAGGACCAAAGGTGTCATCGACACAAACGCTTGATTGATTCATAATGATTTTGCGCTGTCTCTGTCGTCTGTTCTACCAAATTTTGATCAGTGGATACCGTAGGCAGTGGGCACTACGATACTCTTATCATCGTCTCCAGTTGAGCTAGTGCTGCAGGAGTGCAAGATTACCATGTTCACGACTCTTTCGGGCAAGCGAGTTCATAGATAACATGCTAGTTTCCGTACCACTTATCGCAGTATTCTGTCCGCAATGGGATAGCTCAGCAGCTCGGCTGGTTAGCTCTCACGGCTCTTTGGCTTACGTCCAGGTAGGTTGCGGGAATAAAATATGGATTGCTAGGGGCTGGTGACAGGGAGTCTGGGGTAGCTGCAGGGTAGTATTCTTCCCCAACAAGGGGCTGTGACCACTCCGTAATCTACCTCTACAGCGAGTCGGCCATACGACCTTATAATACAATACATAAAGTCTTTATTTTTCCAATTCTAAATATTTTTTTGGTAAACATTCAGTTCTCGAGAAAAACGATCAGTTACTGTAATGCTCAAAAACTAATTCTATATGCAATGGCAACCCTTAATTCCTCACCCGATGAGGGGACACCTCTTCTGTCCATGCCGCCAAAAAGTCCCACCACCTCGTCATTCGCGAGGCTATCTAAATCGATTCTTGAAACCTTAGCAATTTCTCGCTCATACCGGGCATGGTCACCTCGTCTACTATTAACATTCGTGCTCGCGACCTTGTTTTGGATTGAGTTCGGGGGATACTTGATGGCGGTACCAGGATTGCGAATCTACGAGGACATCATCTGCCACCATTACTATGATAATTTACATGGAGATGGCAACGTCATGGAGGACGGGAACATCGATGAGAGCATGTGCAAAATAGATAGTATTCAAAACGAACTGAGTACCATAGTAGCTGCTTTGCACTTCCTGGAGGCGATTCCAGGTAAGTAATGCTGCGAAAGTGCATCCATTACGAGAAAGAGCTGACTCGGTACAGGTCTTGTTACGACGATACCGTATGGTATGCTTATGGACAGGTAAGTATCAATCTTAATTTCCTTTCATTCTAAGTGTGCTCCGCAAAAATGAGCATTCAACCTGTGTTTCCGCCATTGCTTGCACTTCAAAAGTATGGAAGCAAGAAAGTTTTACTGATATCCAACAGGATCGGGCGAAAGCCAATCTTCATTTTAGCAATGGCAGGCGTAGTTCTGGACGTTATGTGGCGAAATATGGTGATGTGGTTCTGGCGAACGCTTCCCCTTCGACTCGTTTTGATCGGTCCCGTCTTCACCTTGATTGGAGGAGGATCAAGCGTAGGCAGCATGGCGTTTTTTGCTATCACAATTGATTTTACTGCAGAAGACAAGAGGTAGAGTTGTCTTTGCCCCTCAGTCATGTAAAGCACATGCTGATCCATGTAGAACCGACATCTTCTTTCTTGCCGCTGCCACGAATCTCATAACAGAACTGATCGCTCCGTCTATGGCTGCTATCCTGATGGCCAAGTCTCCTTGGATTCCTCTCATACTCGGCACATGCGTCTTGACTATTGGGAGTCTTCTCATTTTGTTCATCCCAGAGACCCTGAACGTGCCGCCTCAGACTACTACCGCATCGCAGCCAAATTCTTCACCATCCAGTCATGGCTTCCCCTCCAGTTCAAAACGACAAGGCTCCTTACTCATCAGAATGAGGGACCAATTCTCAACAAGTCTACGAAATCTAATATCCTCATTCTCAATTCTTGATTCCGTGCCCCTGATCTTGCTCCTCGGAACCTCCATCATCCAACCGTTCACCATTCAATCCGTTGATATATCTCTCCGCTACGTCAGCAACCGATTTCACTTTTCTCTCCGCTACAGTTCCTTTCTCTGGTCCCTTCGAGCTGCGGTGCAAATCATCCTTTATCTGATCATGATTCCCTCGCTATCATACATCATGACAAACCAACTCCACGTCCCTTCTTCGAAGAAAGATCTTTACCTGGCGCAAGCCTCGATACTTATTCTCACGATTGGCTCCGTCTTAATTGCTGCATCGCCGACGTTACCATTAGCTGTCCTCGGAATGACTGTTTTTACTCTGGGTACAGGTTACCTCCCTCTAGCACGGTCTCTGATGACAAGACTAGTCGATCAACGGCATACAGGTCGGTTGTATGCTGCGGTGGCGTTCGTCGAGACGATTGGAAAGCTGATCGCTGGACCCGGCCTTGCGCAACTTTATATAGTAGGATTGAGGTTGAAAGGTGCCTGGGCTGGACTGCCATTCTTTGGTTTGGGTGTCATATGTGGCGTATCGGGAGTTGCTGTCTGGAGTGCTGCGTGGGTGATGAGTAGAAGAGGCTGGGAATGGAAATCTGATGGAGACGGAGCTGTGGGAGAAGCTTATCGCAGAGAGGAGGATAATATTCTACAGCCGAATATAGAAGGAGAGGCGAATCGGTCAGAGACAGAATAATTAATTGAAGATTACTTACGCTCAGGATATCCTTCCTAGTACCAGCGTCATATGTGCTTGTGTAGTCAAAAATTGGTTCATTTAACTGTTGTTAAAAAGCCCCACAAGTTGGATCATTGGATGGTCTGAGAGAATGCGCCAAATCGTATTGGATTTCGTACTAACCATAAGATGGCTTACAGTCACTCACCGAAAGATTCTCCTGTGATTCAATCCCGCTCTCCCTGTTTCTTAGACTCAAATTCCACTGGGCAGCATCATAACCGCTGGAGTTCGCCTAGGCTCTTCCTCATCATATTGGCGTGACCGCTTTTTGGGCGGCATTAAAGAATGCTAACAACGCTAACATTTAGAAGCACATCGAATACTGGCTGTACAGGGACTTTCTGAAAAATATCACAACTAACGTATGATGCATTTATCGAGCACACTCATAAGACCGTAGCAAGCGTAACGAAATATTTTAACTATTATTCCTATGAAGATCCCAACTAAAAGAAGCCCAATCACATGAATGCGCACTAGAACCTCTTCAATCCAGTTACCCAGCTAAAAGTCGTACCCAAATTCAGGCAGGAGAACGAGAGCAGGGAAAACTTCCAAAACCTACTCTTACGACTTCATAAGACGAGTCTCAAAATCCATCCCAGCCATCCTCTTCCCAGCTAGCCCGTTACCCCATATTCAAGGTGTTAGTTGTGTTCTCAACACCACAATCTCTAAGCCTTCTGAGTTTCCTCATCCTCGGCGTAGTCCTTGTAAGGTATGATGGTTGGAACGAATCGCTTTGCCTTCTCATCGGTGATGTCCTCGGCGTAGTCCTTGTAAGGGATGATGGTTGGAACGAATCGCTTCGCCTTCTCGTCAGTGATGTCCTCGGCGTAGTCCTTATAAGGGATGATGGTTGGAACGAATCGCTTCGCGCTAACATCTTCGGTGGCAGAACCTGATATCTGTCAATCTTGAGTTCATGTAAAGCTGCATCTTAACTTACCTGCTTTAGGGGCAGGAAGAGCTGCACTGAATGTGCTAAGCACAGACAGTGAAACGACAAAGAATCCGGTCTTCATTGTTGCGTCTTCGGTGAATTGGAAATGGTATGTAATGAATAGAGATTGTAATGATTGGAGATTGTAATGCTGGCTGCTGGATATGAAGGATATTCCTCATGTTTGGCGGAAGCGATACCCTTTATTTATACTTCTGAACTCCCTAAATAGTATCCGCCATAAGCGTACTACTCTACATGAGCTCAAACTATCAAGTTTTTGTTCCATGAACGAATATCTGCCAACTGAGCAACCATACACTACTCATGGGGTGGTAGACTGCCACTCTAGTCCCAGTGAGAGTTGATCAACCCAATGTTCCTTGTCTCATTTTTCTGTAAGATACCAAGGTGTGAGGACATCCGGCACGCAATTCCTGCTTCCTAGTTTCATTCTGTAGACATTGAACTCTGTTTGAGAGTAACGTTACGGCCAACATGGCTCAGTTTTTGATGATAGCACACAAAAACAGAAACAAAATGCTGTGCAATGATGAAATTACCGCACCAAGATGAGCAATGTCATGCCCTGAACCAATACCAGACCGTGAAAGCTACTTACAGCCTGATGGAGATCAGCCAGTTCTTTTCCTGTTCTATCACTCTAGACAACATCGACGAGCCTACAACCTACGCGCCGCAGGTAGCTGCCCGCCTTCCTTCCTTCCTCGTCAAAGTGCGCATTAACGACTCGACCATCTCTACGAAACAACGGCGAATGTGACACGAGTGACCTGTATACTCCGTCTTATCAAGATCGCAGAGCTGGCACAGGGGAATGGAACTGAAGATGCAGCGAGAATATGCACATGGATATGTAGCAGCGTAGTATGGAAGCTATATTCGGGAGAAGCAGTTCGTCTCTGTTGATCACTTGACACAGAGCCTTGACAATACGAGATATTGCAAGGCTCCAGCCCGCACTAAGATTTCTTCACTGCTCATCGGTCATCGTTGAAAATCAACAGTCTGTTTGTTGGATGATATGCTGTTTCCCGGCCGGGACCATGCAAGCTTTCCCCGAGTTAGGACTGTTCTTTACTGTTCCAACATTCTGTTTTGTTGATGATACATTAGTATCCAGCCGAGGCTTTACAAGCCATCTAGGTTTCCGTGATGATATACCATTGCCTAGCCAAGAATATGCAAGCTTTCCCCGTATCAGGACTCAGAACTGCCTAAGTAGTCTTGCGCATATAGTCTTAAAACTATATCTTGCTGTGTGTCACACTGGCAGTAACGGTGTCCAGAAATGGATATCACATGCACTGACATATGGTGTTCTACTATTATACAACCAGGGGTTTGATTGTTTGGTGGTTTTTGCACGAATTTTTGACGTTCAACCAAGCGTTCGCCAAGTTGAGCTTGTTTGAGCTTAATCTGAACAAGCACAATGATATTTTTGATGTAAAATTATTCTCTAAAGAACATCATGAGCAACACTAAGTAGTGAAAAAATGATAGCATCTCTCCTAGGCTACAAATATGTGGTCGCTTGTGGGAGGCAATGCGTTTTGGGGCATCCGGGCCAGTTCCCTTGGGCACGAACCTCGCACATCCGTCGGTGTAGACAAGGGGCCGTCGGAGATGTTTCTTCCGGCAAATATCCTTCAACTCGTAGTGATCCGGGAACATTACTGCGGCATCACAAGCCTCCCGCCTATGCATATCCCTGCCCATTACCCCTGTGCTACATTCAAAGCTAAATGCAGTACCACATTGCAAATAATGTCCTCCGGTCCTCTGGACGACTGCCTATGGGAGGATGAAGATCCCGTGGAGTTGCTAATATAGTCCTAAGATCGACCCTAACAGTGCTAATCGCGAAAAGGATGATCGTCATTTTAACATGGCTTTTAAGCTATTGGTGGAGAGATACGACACACGTTGCAACGGATAAGTAAACCGCTGAACTTTGAGACCTCTCATTTCTTCAATTGGACTTTCAAGACCCGACAGTTTGGTACGAGGAGAAGTGCATGTACACTTAGCCCTTGTAGATACTACAAATTGCGTTTCTTGCCCCCCACCCGGTGGAGTTTCGTCTATGCACACCCAAATTCCTACCCTGCAATTCCCCACCTATTTAAAAATAAAAAAATTGAGATATCAGAATCTGGTTAACTTAGAACTATTCATCTATCTTAGATATAGTCTGATATAAATTAGGAGTTATTTTGAAAACCGTTCAGGTTTACTTCTAAGTAGAGATAAAAAGAATCTCAAGTTGGGTTTTGGTGTTGGTGTGCAGAGACTAAACTCCACCGGGTGCCCCCTAACCCATGGTAAGGATTCTCTTCCCCGAGCCTTGGCCCCCGCAACATCTCAAAGGACCTTCCCAATTTGCACAGACCCTGTACTTACTGTATAGATAAGAACTCTTATGTTTTCAATTGGTTTCTCAAAGACCCGACAGTTCGGTTCAAGACACCTTCCCCACTTGGATATTGTAAGCTAGCCTACATTGATCATCGATTCATCTTAAGTTGGCCGTTGGCACACATGTTCAAGCATCAATCTGTTGACCGCTGTTGGTGCCCGGCTGGCAGCATCGCCGTTCAGTGAATCAGCGTGATATCGTGCTGAGCGCACTTACCAGGATTGAAAATTAGAGCATCAAATGCTATTCACATACATGGTCAAACCAGAGTCCACGGCGCCACTGGGACCAATGCTCCATAGCGAATATACTTTGCCGATGTTCTAAATCCACCATTGTGAATCCGCGACGTGGTGCAGCCAATGAGTGTTATTGAATTTAAGCAGGCTACCGCTTGCTAACACGAATTTACATAGATTGCGCCACGAATGCTTCTCAATAGCAATCATACCTTCGACTAAGTCGATCCTTTATTGTTGACGAATGGTCGGCTTCTCATCGGGATCAAAAGGGGGTTCGCCGTCAAATTCCATGATCTGCCCATTTTCGGGCTTCAACAGATCGACATCTATCCGCTCGCTGTTGTCCTTATCCAGTTGATTATCTTGAGCATACTTCAGTATAGCATCGAAATTGCGACATTCATGCTGGACATTGAAATTTGGCTGGGGATTGGCATGGCCCTTCATCCAATTATAAGTGACAATACCAGTATCCGCATCACACATTAACTTCTGCCGGAGCATATCCGCGCAGTGATCTAGACATCAAGATCTTCGAGTTAGCAAAGAAGCAGAGTTCTTGATCTCGAGTTCAGCTCACCTAGGTGTTCATACCACTGTTCTGGGTGGCTAATTTTGAATTGTGTTTGATCAGGATAATACTCGGGATACGCTGCATTCCACAACGCTTGCTTGATGGAGTTAAAAACCAGCTCTGAATAACTTCGCATTTACTTACGACACAGTGTATTTGGTGGATTGTCTCGAATATTGCCATTCTGCCACCCCCGAGGCTACTAGGCAGTTTCACCGCGTATGGTGAAGCGTTCAGATGCTGGAAAACTTCTTCAGAGATACTCATGGTACCCACTAAACCGTCAGTAAATGCCGGTAGAGAAAAAGAATACTTACACATTGTGACCTCGTGCCATAGCGCGTCGACCTCCGGTGATGGCGGTCCTTTGTAAGGCGATGAACGATTAAATGTCCCATCAAATCTCACTTTTGAGGTAGGTGCTGATACCAAATCTCGAAGTTCTGTATTTTGAACTGAGTAGAGCATCTTAGCATTTACTACCACTGGCAGATTATGGACGAGAGGCAGGGTTCAGGACATACTCCATTGACTGTTGTCTGACTGAGAACGAGACGTCATTTTGCTCCATATGAGACTGAGTGCTAAAAACGCGAAAAGAGCCCCCAAGCAGAATGCCATACACAAATAACCAAGACCAAAATTAAGACGAGTACGATGAAGAGCTTTATCGCCTATCTCCGAATTGTTGAATTCTTCATGAAGAAGACTCTCCTCGACCTCTTTTGCGCTCCAAGCAGGCTCATCTTCTGACTGGATTGAACGTGCATCTGACATATTAGATTTTGATAGATTAGTTTGACATGAATAAAGTCTCATCGATGATTCTCATCTAGGAAATTATAGGAGGAGATATAAACGAAGTAAACTGCTTCTAACTGAGAACCGAATCCCGTAGTGAACTAACCCAGCCGAAACTTTACGGGAATGAACTTCCATGAAATCTCCCGTTCGACTCAACTCATGTACACGTAAATCCAGTATGTCATCATACAGATGATATGCAGTAACAATACGGCTATCCGCAACTAGCTATCGGGCAGCTGACAGTTGTAGCTACCTTGTTCTTCAAACCTCTTTTACTTCCCCGGGTTCCCCCTCAGACGGACTTACTTCCATTTTAAACAAAGCAACAAAGACAGATCAACCAGAACTGAGAAAATTGGACCATTGACAAGGAATGTGGATGCGGGGGTTGTCTGGGGTTTGAGACTGCGCGGGAATATCGTAAACGTACAGTAGTGCCAACATTGGCCCGCCGCACGCATGCGAGATAATCCAGGAAAGGCCTCGTATAGAAACAGCTAACCAGCAATCCTAGATACTGTAGGAGGCGTAGAGTCGTGGGATATGTTGGAAGGAATTAAGTTGGCCGCAGTATCCGGTCATCCCCGATTTGAGGTGGAGATTAACTCGCAATGTCGGCTGCATATAGCCAGCAAAAGAAAGGGTCCAGGACCCTTTCCATCCAGTACAGAACGCCGTCAAATGTATGTCCCGATATTACCTGTATTTATTGTTCTGTATTCTGCTTCTTTGCCTGGATTGAAGCCTTGAAAGCTGGTACAAATTTATACCACAACTGATTGTTCAAAGTTATTCGGCCATCACGAGTCCTGACTTTCCGAGTAGCTGCTATCATGAGCCATATTCAAACAATATCCAAGTTCCTGTCCTCACGAAGGGGTTACCAACCCCCTTCCCTAGAAATTAATCAGCCACCTTCTCGACATGCTTACACCTTTCAGGCAGTACTAGTCTCCTGCTTCTTTGCCTTTGGGATAGGTGTCAGTTTTGTTGCGGGGCATTACTATGTACCATATCAAAATACTCCTAGCAGTTGCCAGCCGAACATCGAGTGTAAGCTGTCCTATTTCGATATTTTTCGTATCTCCACGAGAAGGATATAAGCTGACCATCGACCAGTACCTCTCCAACAGCACAAGTTTATATACAATCAAACGTTTGTCGAACCCGACCCAAACGCTATCGAGGCATGGAAGTCACTATTTCCAAGCCAAGGAGGATTCTTCCGGCACCCAACTGTCTCTCCTGAACGTGCAAACTTTGCAGTTTTCCACCAGCTACACTGTCTCGACAAGATCAGGCTAGCATATTGGGCTCTGTATGATAGCAGTGTTGCAGTTCATGATGGGATGGCCGACCATGATCACAAAAACCTTTCGGATCATTATACACCACTGCATATTACTCATTGTGTTGAGCTGATAAGGAACGCTCTAATATGTAGATCTGATACAACAGTTGAAGTCAAAGACTTGGAAGTCAATGGGGTCACAGGTTTTGAGGCTGAGCACTCTTGTGTCAACTGGAATCAGTTAATCGACTGGGTGTCGGTGTGGGAAAATTATGGCAAGCCTGGTGCAGTTTGATGAGCGAGCTCGCATTTGATTGTAGAATACGCCCCGCTCATCTAAAATCCAGTCAAAATTAATCACAGCAACATTTTTGCGAAGTCTCCTTTTGATTCACTCAATCTTGAGTAGATGTGACTTGCCGAGAATTTACAGTCTATACGCTACTAAACGGAGAGAGTTGTTAAGAACTTGGAGGCCGCTGAGTCTCAGTTATCTTTTGAGGAAATATCGATTATGTTCGCTTTTTAGATGTGCCTATGGCTGTTATATTCCACGAATCCATCTCCATAGTCTTATTAAAGCAATAGACCTCCAATCAATTAGCCTCTCATGATGCTGTCATGAGTCGTCCCAATCGCTCGGACTCGAGATTTTGTAAACCCACATTGTCGATGGACGCACGTCGCAATTCATGGAAGCAGCACCGTGAACGTGCTAAAACATTCCGTCAAACAGTGAAGTTACCTCAGAAGAATAATCTTGATACTCATTACCTGGTTCCCATGATACTTGACATTGCTCCGGTAACATCGCCACTCATATATACTACCGACCTTCGTAAGGTGCGGAGAGTTCAATTATGTATCGAGTAGGCAGAACAAGTATCAAAATCTCCTATGCCCCCTTAAATAAATGATAAACGTTTGGCTAATCCGGCATCTATAATCATAATTGTAGCAGGGAATCGCTAGAGGAGGCTTCGTCGTGGATAGGCTGCGAAATAGGTACCCATGGGTGGGTTTTCGATTTCTTCAACCTACCCATATACCCAAACAGGGTTGGCACGCCCCCTAGAAGGGCCGGTGACAGCCACTGGCTGCGAAATGGGTACCCATGGGTGGGTAATTGCTATCTCCAACCCACCCGGTGGGTATCCAACCCACCCACTGGGTATGTTCGCAGCCTAGTCGTGGAAAGGGTTCACTTGAAGGTAACACCTACATGTTAACCTAATGAGGTTAATATGCGTGAGAGATAGGTCTATATACGTGGCCTCTCTCTCTCTTCGGCGCAATCAACCCGAATCACCCAGCACAACCAAGTCCAACGAATAGCCCCTTAGATATCAGTGTATCACACAGACCAGCAAGGACTTCAGCTGATGGACCTGGCTCAGGGACACAATGGGAAGCAGGCGTGTCTGAAGTAGAGACAGGGTTTGTGTGTATAATATTTTCATTGATAAGTAAGAGTCTTACACGCTGATTGCGAGAGGATAGATTCCTTGAAGTGGCTAATTTATGAGTATATAATTGATTGGAAATGTGGGTAACCATGTTGAGACCTGACTACCTATATATGTGGAATATCCTGCAGCCATCGCGGTGTATCGTATGCAGCCAAAGGCAACTCCCGTAAACTTATGAAAGCTTCAATGACCAGGAACATCTGAGACGCGGAAAATGCGAGGATGAGTATTCCAATGGACATATAAGCCCAACTGTCCAACACGACACCTACGCTAGCGAGTGTACCCCACAGAGTCAGCACTATTGAAAACATAGGACCGGATGAGGCGGCGATAATAGAGGAACTTCGCCACAGATCTCGCTCTGTCGGTGTTGGAAAGTACTCATTCCAAGCTGCAGAGTGCAGCCCACCGTATAAAGCAGTAGCTAATGGCAGGAACACGAATATGTAAAAACCTTCTCCTCCCAACTCATGTAAAGGGTAATCCCGACGTCTTTCACACACTAAGTCCTTGAACTTCCAACCCTTGAAGGTGATAGGAGGTTGCGGAGCACCTTTCCTAAAATAAGCATCGCTCAATAACATTGGGTTTGCTTGAAGAACTTGAGAAGCCATACGCCATCTTTGGATATCGGTATCGTCGAATTCTAAGAACATCGATTCACCAGCTCCTGATTCCACACTGTCTGAATTGATCTGCGATTGCTCTGCTTCGGTGGTTTTCTTTTTGAAAGATCTTAAGCTTCCAGGATTTAAAGTAAATCCTGTACCATCGAGTATCTGGCCTTCGGAAATTTCGAACTTGGTCTTCTCCTCACTAGGGCTCACAATCGTAGAGGACGGACCAAGTCTACCACTGGATTCCTCTGCACTTAAGTCATGGAAAAGGAGGCTTTCGAGCTCCGTGTCTTTCTCAATCGTGCCTGAACGCATTTTCATTGCTTCAGAGCTGACTGAGCTATTCATCCACATCAAAGCACAAACCCGCCCTAGATTTTCGAACTTATCGCTCGATACCACGGTCGGTTCGTTGATATCCAGTGGCTTAGAAAACCAGAAAATATACATCGCGAAGGCGCATAGTACGTGACCGATAGTATTGATTTCAAGTAGGGTAATAGGCAGCTGATAGGCCAAGCGTGCAATACACTGGATGACAAGCCAGCCGCCTTGCATACATGTGACGACTTTTGCAAATGAATTTGCCTTGCTCTTGTCGTCGATAAAGCTTTCTGTTTCATTTGGAAGTATGCCGTTCAATGCTAGGAAGTGTATTCCCCGTGGTGTAAATGTAAGGCGAGGAGACCCAGGAATATACTCCTTTCCATCCATAGGTTTTGCATCAATCACGAAGCCTCCCATATTTGCATAAAATGCCTGTGTCATCGTCCATCGTTCAGGACTAGTTGGACATCCAGGGGTTGAATCACTGTCCTGTGCGATTTGTGAGTCTTATTTATAATCGTGGGACATTGAACCAGACCTTATCAATGATTTCGTTGATCTTGGTCCTTAACCTCTTTGTAGAATTCCATTGTGCCCAGGCAGCATACACCACGAATTCTGGAGCAATTATCCCGAGTACGACCCATACAGCCTTCTTTCTATATCGCGCCAAGCTCGGGGTATTTTGCTTAGGAACATTCAAGTGTACCGCCGTATAAACGCACGTCGTCAGTGTCGTGAGACAGCTGAAGATCAACCGAAATGTGCCTCGTGTCGCGGGTTCAGATCTGTGCGCTGTCAGGCTCAGAATATACACTAGAAGTGCGAAGATTCTTACATCCACCCTGTGGTTTCGACAGTACCACTGTTCGCCGTCGATACAGGCGCGGGGAATGCGTCCTGCGGAAACAATATCAGACTAAGTAGTAGGAATGAGAGCATGTTAGTAAAATTGGATGTGCAATATTTTGAGCGGGAGCATTCTGAGGCTTATATAAGCCGCCATGTCGCGTTTGTATGTAGGTGGCTGGTAGCTGAAGTGGCGATGCAATGGTTGACTGCAGCTCGTAGCACAACATGTATCTCACAAATTGATCGTTGATTGATCAATCGCACTTTTGCTGTTCGACCTTGCGCTCGCCAAAATTCGTAATTCGTGGAGATTCATGAGATTTTGAAGCATAGCCGCCCACAAGTGAAACATTCAAGAATTTTACAAACTAGGATTGGCTCGTGATCAAGTAGCCGGAACAATTATCGACACCACATCCGCCCCTTTTAATAAGTATTTTACCACTGTTTATGATGTTTAATCAGAAACTACAGCAGGGCATGAGAACAGTAATGAATAGGAGTGTGTGCCTGTATGAAGAGAGTGAGGTAGATATGCAGTTGCTTGAAAACACACCGAGCATAGCATCGATTGGGGTCGAAGAAACCGTTCAGCCTCATGATTTAGTAGTAGCACTTGCTACCCAGCACACTCATGTCTGTTACATTTAGAAAACCAAAGCATATGATCAAACATCCACTATCTTCTAACGACTGATTATCATGATTCCTTTAAACATGTATTATCATTTCAACGCTAAAAACTTCATTATCATGAATCATTAAGCAACCGTTGAAAAAACAAAATCCTAACTTTCTCCTCCCCGAACCCGCCAACTCCATTTTCAGATGAAGGTATCATAAAATCTGCAATGCCAAAAACAACAATCAATACCCCTCATATCCACCTACAACTCCCTGTTGTGCATAGCCTCTCTGCTGCATTGGCATCTGTCCCTGTTGGACTTGCGGATGTCTCATTTGTCCTCCCAAGTCATTGAACCAGGGGTGATTGCAGGCATCTGCTGCACTGATACGCAATTCCGGCCTTAGTTGTAACATTCTTTGAAGTAGATCAATACCAACGGCATCGATCTGAGGTAGGATTACCCGAAGATCCTGAGTAGCATACATCTGGAAATTTGCCTTGTATTCGGAGAATTGTGAGATACCTGGCCATGTTCGCTCAGAAGGTGTGCCCATGATCCGGAAGATTCGTACGAGTTGATCTTCGTTAGTTGTGCCGGGGAAAAGTGGACGACCAGTGTACATCTCCGCCATAATACATCCGGCAGACCAAATGTCAATGCTGGTGCTGTAGGTTCGGCTTCCGAGCAAAACATCAGGAGCTCTGTACCACAGAGTAACGACTTCGTTGGAGAAAGTGTTAACCGGAATACCAAAAGCACGCGCAAGACCAAAATCTGCCAACTTGAGTTGACCTTTGGTGTTGATAAGAAGATTTTGAGGTTTCAGATCTCTGTGGAGAACTCGGTTCTGGTGGCAAAAGTCAATGCCCTTGAGGAGTTGATACATGAATGATTTGATCGTAGGTGGTGGTAGAGCGCCCCTGTCGCCTTGTGTATCCATATACTTCTTTAGATCCTTGTCCATATGCTCGAAGACAAGCATGAGTTTGTTCTCGGTATGGATAACATCGTGGAGGCTGACAATATTTTCGTGCTTTAATTCTTTCATCAAGGATATTTCTCGGATCGCGGTCGATGGCGTGCCTTCTTCGGAATCCAGGTGTATCTCCTTCAGGGCCACCAGTTCACCAGTCTGCCTGTTTCGACCTTTGAAAACCTATCACAGTTAGTATCCTGTCTTAATCGCATAGACCACATAGGGCAGAGCGGTCAATTTAGTCCCAGAATAAACTCCCAGACGGTGTCTTCCCTTACTACCTTCTCATACTCACAGTTGCATATGTTCCTTCACCCAACTTCTCCAGCTGCTGGAATGAGCTTGGATGTCTCTTATCCATGTTGTCGGTACTGCCTTCTGGGTCGAGGTTCTGGACACTGATAGCACTTGGCAGAGAATGAGGAAGTCTCTGCGCAGTGGGAGACGGAGGATATGTTCGAAAGGGAGGCTGCACGGAGGGTCTTGTGCGGGATGTATATCGCGGGTCAAACAAGATGGACGCCGGAGTACAAATTTGGGTCAAGAATGTAAGCGCGTCTTTCGACCCGTGCGAAGCCGTTGTGGAAAGTGTGACTGTTCAGTCTGGGAGATCTTCTGGGATGAGTAACAAAATTGGGTCGAGATGGGGAAGGATATTTCCAGTTCGAGGAGGATCGTCAGAGAAGCAAAAGAAACGTTCCCAGTCGGTTATCTGTGAGTGGCGGATTTGTCTGGGGGGGGGAGGTGTAGTGGTGTACGAGATGTGACTGTTTGGCTAGGGATGGAAGGAAGCAGCCAGTAGCAGCGCTTAAATTGCCGTGTAAAGTATTGAATAGAGGGTAAAAGTAGTAGGTGCCTGATATACACAGAGTCATGCCTTGTTTTTGCGGGAAGTATGAGGTAGTCGGACCTTATATCTACCGATATGTCGGCTAAAGTAGCTTCACTTCCCCTCACGTGCTCTTGAATTGGGAGCCTACCAATACCATTCCTGTACACTCGCGCAACCTTTACTTGCGAAGTTACGCCTAAGCCATTGCTCCTGTAACCTCCCGTATCCTTGAAATCCGTCTATCACGCGGGGTACTTGTTACATCTGACTGGATATCGTGAATCGTGATACAGAGACAACTCCCCATCTTCGAGAAAGAGCAACAAAGCGCAATTTAATTCATTCGCATTCTTTGAATTATTTTCCCCAAAAAGACGGTCAAGTCAAAGCATGATATAAACATATGCGATTCCACCCCCTGAATCTAAACAATCGAATCTGTCAAGATGCGACCATTACCGGGCGATGCTTATCCAGGGAGGTCGCGGAGTACGAGCATCCACGATAACGACATCACGCCGCTTGCGACAAGATCACAAGCTCCGCAGATGAGCTATTTTCTTGCAGACGAGAGGACTATGGAATCCGGCTCCACTCAGCCTCTCCAACTCCCTTTCAAGCCGAGAGAGTCAATAAAGAATAGCACATACGGTGTGGAGAGCATCGAATCTACGATAAGCTCTTTATCTGAAGATAGCGATTTCGAAGACGGAGACTTCGACAGCACTCGAGAAAGATGGAAGAAGAATCTGGCGGAGAAGTTGGCCCAATCTTCAGAGGAATCGCGGTCAAGATCTCCCTCCCTATTTTCATCTTACAATGTCAGCGAGCCAGCTTCTCCCCCAAGTGTCCGCCGCACTTCCTACACCGAAACCTCTAGGCCTTACACTCCGATATCGTTATATTCAGCAACTCCGAATTCCGTCATCAGTAGTCCTGGCTCCCGACGAGGATCAAGGGCTTCCGACTTGGACTCTATGAATGACGAAATATCAAGTCAGGCCATTATTTCGAGCGGCGAAGACGAAGAAGATGCATCGGAAATGATGGATAGTGGATCTGCGCCTCAGTTGGTTATGCCCAGTATCAAGATGCCTAGTAGACGACCCTTCACCGAAAGGGGGAGAAATATGGGAAGGCTGAAGATACTTATCGCTGGAGACTCTGGTATGACTATCTTAATTATTCATGCCACTTTGCTGACATATTTCAGGCGTGGGAAAGACATCGCTGATAAAGGCCATTGTACAAATATGCGAGGATATCGTTCACGTCGATCCACTTGCTACAGCGCAAGTACCAGTTCCAGAAAGGCGGCGAAGATCAAAACACAAGGCTTTATCCGGCAGTAGCAATTTCCAGGCTACATCCCAAATTACTGAGATTTATGCCAGTACCAGGGCGTATCCAACATGGTGGTCAGAGTTCGACGAAAGTAAAATCTTGCGGAGAAAGAAGAGTACCGAGGACTCAGTTCTTGAAAGGAATTTATGTTTCGTTGACACACCAGGTTATGGCAACAAGACTTCTGTGAGTACCGATGTATCCCATTTATTCAATCATTTACTAATTCATGTAGTGTCTTGAAGCTATCACTCCAGTCGCCGACTATATAGAGTCCCAATTCCAGAAGGTAGAATCCAAAGACGGAATGAGTGATTCTGACTTCATACATCTACTTGGTGGAAATGGTGGCTCTCAAGTCGATGTGGTCTTCTATGTAATTTTAAACCGTACTTAATCCCCCTCCCCCTTTTACATTTCCGCACGCCAGGCTAATACGAATTAGGAGTCAAGCCTGTCGATGTCGAATATCTGCGAAGAATATCGCCAATGACAAATGTTATTCCACTCATAGCGCGATCCGATGCATTGTCTCACGAGGAGCTGGCTGAGACCAAAAAGCATGTGCTGAGCGAGCTTCAAGCTGCTAATATACGTCCATTTCTATTCGGTTTATCATTCGATGACGCAATGAAATCATCTCACCCCGTCGTACCTTTTGCCATATCCACCATTTCCTCCAAAGACCATGAAACAATGGATGCTAGTCTACTTATGAGCCCAGAATATGTCCAGCCTTTAATACAATCCGAACTTGCTGTTCTTGTGAACCAGCTCTTCGATCGTGACAGCATCTCATGGTTGCGCAACTCGGCGGCGAAGAAGTTTGTCGAATGGCGAAACAATCCATCAGTGGACAAACCACAAAGTTTATATAGACCTTTGGCCCAGTCTATGATGTCTTCGTCCAAATCACAGGTTCTCACTGCACCTGTTGGCGCAACGACATCTTATGCGTTGGCGCGCATTACCGACCATACCCAGCGAGAGGAGAAGCTCGCCCAAGTTAGACTTTCCAAATGGGCCACAGAGCTGCAGAGGAGCTTGCAAAATGAGCGCGCGCGGTTCGATGCATTGGCTAGGAGCGAAAGAGCTGTTTGGTTGACTGAGCGGCTTGGAGAGTGTGTACAAGATGGGACCATTATACCAATTTCACAAGCACGCCAACCTCAGATGTCGTCACCTAATGCTGGCGCATTGGTCAAGCGAGGAAGTTATCGACGAAGAACAAACTCGGAAACTTCTTTCAATTCGAACGACCCTCTTGGAATTCTAGAGTTTAACGAGGATATGCGACGACGCGGCATTATGGTATTACAGGTAGTAAGCAGTTTTGGGATTATCGGTGGCCTCGCTTTCTGGATCAACCGCAACTGGCAACCGAACAGCGGGACGACTATCTGGGGGCTGGACTGGACTGGGATCCAGAAGGTGGTGGATTGGAAATGATATGATGAGACGAGATTTTATGCAGCATTTAGCGTCGGTGCAAATGCGGTTGCGGCGGTTCCTCTTTTTTTGTTACCCCCTTCTTTTCTGAGATATTTATCTTGATCCATTTCTGCGGGGTGGGCCCACGGGCATTGTTGGTGTTTTACTTTACTTACTTCTTTTTAATGCATGGTATTAGGGTTTGGAACTGCTAGCGGATGACTGGGTATGAAGATATGAATGTGGTTTTGGGGTTGGGAGGGATTTTTACTATATTATATTTTAGCTGTTGATAGCTGTGTCGAGATATCTATCTTATCAGGCATCGTATCATAGTCAATGGAACTTCCGGTTTACAAAAGGATTCGATGAGTATCGATGATCTGAAATAATCTCTAATCTGAAGCTCTTTTCTTATAATCCTCATCCGTCACCGCATCATGCCACTTCGTTTCTCCAATCCCAATCACAGAGTGCATCATAATGCTCCCCTCGTCCGCTCCATGCCAGTGCGTAGTCCCCGCCGGCGCCCAAATCGTATCGCCAGCTTTGATGCGTCGCGCCTCCTGGCCTTTGTCGCACAGGAATCCAGAACCGGATATTACGCGGATGAGTTGTCCTCCTTCGTGCGTGTGCCAGTAAGTGCGTGCGCAGGGAGTGAAGGTCACGTTCGCGATTGCGGCGCTGGGGTCGGAGTGCAGGAGTTCGAGGTATACTTCGCCGGTGAAGGTGGAGGTGGGTTTGAGGACTGGGTTGGAAGGGTTGATGGAGGCGGGGATGATTATGGAGGAGGGCATTGTGGGGGAGGTTGACGTTGGATGGATTGCGGGATGAGGAGAGGGGGGTTGTGATGGACTTTAAGTTGTTGATCCCGTAGAAGTCGCGTTTTGCTGTCTTCGCCTGGAATTGGCGTTGAAGGGGTGCAGAAGGAATATGTGAAGGAACAGAATTACTTCAAGTGAGAATCACTCTCTAGAATCACGATATCTTTATATTATATATCATGAAGTACTCTTACTTCCCGCTGCGACTTAAAAAGGCCTTGAAAGTGGACGAAGATCGCGGGAAGTATCCGCGTACCAATGCCGGCGGTTTAAATCCGCTTCGGCTTTTGGACCCTACCGAGACAATGTCTTCATTCCTGCATGCAGAGCCAGCTGTGGCCTACTGATGAGCCGATTGAAGAGGCTCGTTCCGCGTCTACATTGTTAGAAGCTAAGTGTGGGAGAATTTTTGTGTGTCATCATGGTGTCAGCAGTGGTCGCTAGAGAGGCTAGGAGAAAGGACTTCTTTCCCATTACACACGATTTCTCAAACTGGCTACCATAGAGTGCCTACGACGTACCGTTTTTCACTGGGTTTGTTTTCTCTCGTAGGCGTTTCGGCCGATGGCACATTCTTGGAAATTGGTGGCGGTGGAGGATAGATTGATGGTGCTGCATGCTCTAGGGAGCCATGACCTCAGCTGTTCATGAGTCTAGTGACTATTATATAATTGTGGTCTAATCTTCTACATATATTGAAATTGCTATTTGTTAGAAGCAGAGAAGGTCTATTGTTTTATGTCATGAGCACTTTCTTTGATTAACGACAATTTTTAATCATCTTTAAAATTCTGCCAAACCCACAGTTCGTTAAAACCACGATATCCAACAAGCAAGAAGCAAGTAGCAAACAAAAATGGAAGGCAAGGTCATCGCCATCACCGGCGGAGCAAGCGGTATCGGTCTAGCAGTCGTAAAGACCCTCCTATCCCGCGGAGCCAAAGTCTCCATCGCAGACATCTCCCACACCAGTCTCGAATCCTTACTCCAAGAACTCCCCACCACCGAAAACGTCCTCACCACCGTCTGCGACGTAACACAGCTCTCCTCCGTGCAAGCCTGGCTCCAGAAAGCAGTCCAAACATTCGGACGCCTGGACGGTGCTGTCAATAACGCCGGGTCCTTTGGCAAATCCGCATCCTACGACAGTCGGCTTCTTAACCAGGATGATGAAGATTGGAACCATATTATTGCAGTTAATCTTACTGGAACGATGCATTGCATGAGAGAAGAGATGAAATTGATGCTCGGACAAGGCGGGAGTATTGTGAATTTATCGTCGTATGCAGGCGTCAAGGGAGCAGCGGTGTACGGGGCTTATTGTGCGGCGAAGCATGGTGTGGTTGGGTTGACGCGGACAGCGGCTATTGAGATGGGGAAGGAGAATATTAGGGTTAATGTGGTGATTCCGTGAGTGTGCTGCGGGCATTTTCTAGTCAGATAGAAGTTTACTGATTGGGAATAGGGGCAATATCGATACGCCGATGCTGGCGACGGCTATGGCGAGGAATGAGAGAATTGAGCCGATGATTGGCGCGACGCCGATTCCGAGGAAGG
Source organism: Rutstroemia sp. NJR-2017a WRK4 (assembly GCA_002946385.1). Taxonomy (NCBI): domain Eukaryota; kingdom Fungi; phylum Ascomycota; class Leotiomycetes; order Helotiales; family Rutstroemiaceae; genus Rutstroemia; species Rutstroemia sp. NJR-2017a WRK4. The sequence continues at coordinate 127,275 of NJPR01000023.1, read as the reverse complement.
GGAGGCCCGAGGAAGTTGCTGCGGTTATTGCGTTTTTGTTGAGTGAGGATGCGTCGATTGTTACGGGGTCAGTGTATGCGGCTGATGGGGGGATTACGGCGTGAGAGAGACTGGATTGTAAGTTTATGCTTTGGTTCCTTGGGTAGAACTAGGTGGGCTCTTGAAAGGTGCAACGTTCTGGCTAGTTGGGAGCAGTTAATTCCCCACCAAATAGAAGAGTATGGCCTCCATCATCGTGATGAAGTGCTAGTTCTTTATTTTTTACTGAGAAATCTCTCGGATTTTGGAGACGTTCAATTCAGTGTAAAAGCCATTGCGGGTTTTATTCTGATATTGTTGTCGTTAAACCTATGAGGGCACGAGTCAGTCTACTGAGCTACGCATCGGCCGACAATGTTTCGGCCGATAAACCTCACTTATTCTCATTCGTCCACTGCCTTATGCCGCATACCCAACGAACTCTTTGAAGTGTATACTGATGTTATTGGTTCGGCGAAGTCGAGTCAATACGGTCTTCGGTCCAACATGCATGTTAGTTTACTTTGGGATTGTGAATGCATATATACAGAGAGTAGAGCCATATGTATTTGGAAGTTTTCCTGCTCAACTATCACATCATCTTTAAGATAAGAGTTTACAATTGAAGAACTACTTTACCAATTCATCATGGCAACCGATTACAAATTCGAGGGCTGGCTAGGCCATGGTCCTGAAAGTGTCGAGGGGAAAATGAAGTGGGGTGGATTTGAACCAAAAGTCTGGGAGGAAAACGACGTCGATATCAAGATCACTCATTGTGGAGTATGTGCATCAGACTTACACACCATGAGTTCAGGCTGGGGTCCCATTGAATATCGTAAGTGACCTCACACTTCAAAATTCAAACAAACGCAGCATCTTACTTCTCTATCAGCTTGCTGTGTCGGCCATGAAATCATCGGCACCGCAGTCCGTGTTGGCAAGAACGTCAACCACATCAAAGTAGGAGACCGTGTTGGCGTCGGCGCCCAGGCTTCCTCGTGTCTGAAACCCGACTGTCCTGAATGCAGCGAAGGGTTCGAAAACCACTGTCTTGGTTACGTGAATACTTACGCGCAGCCATATCCAGACGGAAAAGGGATGTCTTATGGAGGGTATGCAGATTACAATCGCACTAATAGTCATTTCGTGTTCAAGATTCCCGAGAAGCTCGACTCGGCTGATGCGGCCCCTATGTTATGTGGAGGGTTGACAGTCTACTCTCCACTGAAGCAGTATGAGTGTGGTCCGGGGAAGACGGTGGGAGTAGTGGGAATTGGGGGATTGGGTCATTTTGCGGTTTTGTTTGCGAAAGCTATGGGTGCTGATAAGGTGGTTGCTATCTCGAGGAAGGCCAACAAGAAAGAGGATGCGGCTAAGCTTGGTGCTGATGAGTATGTTGCGACGGATGAGGATAAAGACTGGGATGCCAAGCATAGGAGGAGTTTGGATCTCATTATCAGTACGGTGTCGAGTGAGAAGATGCCAATCGCTTCGTATCTCATGATGCTGAAAAGACGAGGAACTTTTGTGCAAGTTGGGTAAGATGTCCTCACTACTCCTTTCGTGCATGGCACATCACGGCTGTACTCAACGCTCCTAAAAGTATGCTATTTGCTAACTTGAGTGTTTCTTGAAATAGTAATCCCGATGGAGGCAACCTACCTCCCATCAACGCTTTCCCATTAATCGTGAACGGAGCAAAGATCAGCGGAAGTTGTATCGGTCCTCCCCACGAAATGGTCGAAATGCTAGAATTCGCAGCCGAGAAAGGGATCAAGCCTTGGACGATCAAAAGGCCCATGGCGGAAGCAAATTCAGTGATCCAAGATATGACGGCTGGTCACGCCCGGTATCGATATGTTTTGCAGAACGAGAAACATCTCTGAAGAGCGGATAGAGAATAGGAGAATATTATGTAATTAGTACAGAGTGTAGGCAATTCTCCCTTGTACTTCAATCCTACGACACGCAATGTGTCGCAGATCGGAAATTAAGATTGTAACTCTATCAATCCCCCAGTTGTTTCTCAATCGTTCCTCCCGCAAAGCTTAGCACTATATCTCGTTTACGGTACGTCGTTTGATCCTTTTATTTACCGAAACCCGGCACCGGATGACCCTGCCAAGCTTTTTGAATCTCTCGAGGACTTCTTCCTTTTCACCCAGTTTTCTCCAGAGGGATGAAGAATGAGAACGGGTGAATAAGATGAGCTTCTAATTGTTGTGGTGAGTTTCTGGGAATTATGAGAGTTTCCAGCACGTGGTGATGTTGGGGCCAGGGACCTGTTTCGATTTGTTTCGTGTTTCGTGTTGAATACTAATACGGTGCTGCGGCCTGCAGGATTCGATTCTAGATCGTATATTGCTTGATATATGTGAATGAGGGGTGCGCTGGAATGAAGGAACCTCGGTCAGAACTGTAGGGTAAATAATCCCAAGATTATGCTTATACATTCATTAACCAAGAAATGTTCTTCTGGCCGTTGCTTACACGTCATAGTGATGGTTCTTGGATGGAATTCGTTGTTTCAAGTTACCTGGAGACGAAGACCTGGGATGCGGGCGAAACATTTGTTGCTTTTTATATACACAGCAGAGTATCATTGAGTTTATCATTGCTTCCTTCTTTACTTCCAGCATTACTTGGGTTCTCGCTCTCGTTCACAGGGTTGCTGAAGAGGCGAAGTTTTCTGGGAGCAGCATCGCATACTGTGTGGTAACTCGATGTAAGGGGGAAGGAAGATGGTGGTCGACACGGAAAGAAGAGACATGACCAGCAAGCTATGAGACCCCCAGTGGATGAATAAGGATTCTGGCCGTGGCCTAGGTCTAGCGAATCACCAAATGCTGCCTACGATTCTGATATCTATATATTCTTGGCAAACTTTCACTGGATATCATTCTCCATCATCATTCCAATCACTGTCTTCACTTCAATTCTGTCAGAATTCTCTACTTCGTCTTCTCCTTACAACACTCCTTTAGACCTTCATACTCCACAAGACGTCCACATCTCGATAGACCGATCTATACTTCTATCTATCAATCCATTACAAAAAGCCACCACAGCATTTCACATCCAGAAAACCTCTCAAACCAACCTTCACAATGCATTTCACCAAGATCTCCTGCGCAACCGCCGCCCTCCTCATCTCCATGATCTCCGCCTCCCCAATCCAATTCTCCGAGGTCTCTGCTTTCACCAACTCCCACGCTCACCCAACCGGTTCCCTCGGCCCCATGGTCTCCGCGACTGATAGACCTCGTCCCGATTTTTCAGCAACGGAAAAACATCATCCTACTGGTTCCGCAGCCGATAAACCTCGTCCTACATTCTCTGCAGGCGAAAAACATCATCCTCAGGTCTCCGGATCCGACAAACGTCATCCTGAGTTCTCTGCAACTGAAACATTTCATCCCAGGGTCTCCGCAACAGAAAAACCCCACCCAAGAGTCTCCGCTACAGAGAAACGCCATCTCACTCCATCCGGAGCCGACAAACCTCACCCTACATTCTCCGCATCTGACAAACCTCACCCGACATTCTCCGCAACCGACAGACCTCACGCCTCAGTCGTGAAAGCTCATCCCTCAGCCATGGAAGTTGAACCTCGCAACTCAGCATTAGGACCTCATCCATCAGCAATGGAACCCCATCCCACTGGACTCGGCGTTCGCCCTTCAGCTATGGAGCCCCACCCCACTGGACTCAGCGCTCATGACCCCGAGTTCAGCGCTTTCCCCAGCGGTGCCAGTGGATTTAAGAGCGCTCCTCATCATCCATTTCCCTCTGGTGTGGCTAGCAGCGTCGAATTCGAGACTGCTACTGCTGCTTTACCTTCTATCACTGCTGCGAATTAAGGCGGTAAGAGAGCTAGTGGTAGAACCACTTCTGCAAGTGGTGGAGGAATAAAGGAACGTGATGCAAGCGCAGGTAGTGGCGGAGATGTTGCGAAGGGTGGCAGTTTGGGAAACAGAGATTGAAGTTCGAGTGGGATGGTTGAAAAGGGGGTTGATATTGTTGATTTTGTTTTGTATGATTATTGTTGTTTTACTTTCTGTACAGTATGCTTTTTGGTGTACTTTTGTGATGAGGATGTAAGGGGAAGAATAGAATACTAGACACTTTCCTTTGAATATCGAAACTGAGCATGTGACTCGCGCAGAGAATTTCAGCTTGATTTATCTGCATCGTTGACTGCTATTGAACCTAAGAGCCAATCGCATTCATACTCAGTGTCGGTCATGCTCTCGCAAATGAATATCTTGCACTCCTCGATCCGTGGAGATGCTAACAGTGAAACTTATGAGATATGCTCTTGTGTATAGTTATATCGTGCAACTCGTAGTAGCACCAATGACTGCTGATCGAGGTGTTTCTATATGCGGAACATCACTTGCTGCGTACCACTGGGTAGGATCATTGACATGGAAAGTTGTTGTGAAAACCAAGATTGCGTAAACATTCGATGATTATGACCGTGTTGTGGATATAATCATGGCCAGCTCGGCGATTGATCGAGAAGCCATAGCTTGATTGGCTTATGAGCATATGGAAAAGAACTGACATGAAATGCGGGTAGGAACCTTGTTGGTAAAAGGAATTGGCAACTCGAATGAATATGTACTGAAGGAAACTGTTGGCAGAGCCCCAGAAGCAGGCATATAAAACTGTTGCCAGAGATAGTGAAGCATTTGTCTACATAGATTATGTATATCACTCTCTAATTGCTATCACGCAGGACTCAACTTCGAGCACTGAGCACTGATTAGACAGCTTGGCCGATCATCAATGTGACCCGAACAGTACGTCGTCGTATGGCTAGCTAGTGAATATCAGTATGCGGAGAAGACAAGTGAGACAGAGATCAATGATTATACAACAAGAAGTTCACAATGGCATGGTAACCTGCCGTTAATATCATTTAGGGGTACGAAGGTGCTTCCCGAGCTTCTCTCCGAAACGACAAATAGACGGATTGCACATTCACTCAGTCCCGCGATGTCGTGACTTAGGGCGATACATGATGGAAATTCCTATATATCGTAGTCGCCGAGTCCTATTGATTCTCAACACATAAGCATTGTGGTTTATTGTCACCGCTGAGAATTTTTCGCGTAGGTATTGTTGGTGAGACAATTTGCTGGCCAAGCACGGTTCAGCCACAACTATTAGCGTAATTCGCCAGTTTGACAAGCCACATTTCACGTCGCCTTGATCGCAACAGCGCGTTCTTCAGTCTGAAATCATCAACAACTTCGGCCTTTCCGTTCAGATTCCACTTTCTCGCATCAACTTTAATACATACAGACCTCAATTTCATCATCCAATCTCTCATTTCATCAATTCTCAGCCATCCGACTTCAATTTTCGATCAGCGCAACCAAAATGCCGGACTACTCCCACTTCAAGGTCCCAGAGCTCAGAAAACTTCTCCAGGACAAATCTCTACCAATCTCTGGAAACAAAGCTGAGCTTATCGCAAGATTAAAAGAAGCAGATAAAACACCAGCTGCAGACGCTCCAGGTCGGTACTCGATATTCGCGATTTGCTCGAGGCTTTGACACTGATAATCCCTAGCTACAACCGGTGAAGATGAAATCGATTGGGACGAAGATGACGAGAAGAAGGCAACTACAACTACAACTACACCTGCAGATGCTGCAATTGCTGCTGCTGGAGGAAAAGAGGAGATACCAAACCCTACAAAAGTCCCCAACCAGGAACCTGCAATCGATCCAGCTACGACGACCGACTTGAAGGTGACTGGAGGAGAAGGAGCACCAACGGCTGCGGACGGTGTCGTTGCAGCATCCGGTCCTACAGCAGCAGCAGCTGAAGTAGCGCCTGAAGCTGTGCCAGAAGCTCCAAAACCGGACTTCAGTGCTGGCTTGGAGAAGACTGATGCTGAAAAGGAAGCCGAAAAACGCGCCGCCAGGGCCAAGCGATTTGGCATTACCGAAGATGAGGAGGCAACGAAATTGGCAGAACGTGCAAAGAAGTTTGGACTGGACGCAAGTGAGAAGGTTGTGAAAGGATTGGATAGCGCACTTCCAGAGCGAAGAGAGAAGCGAGCTCGTGACGAAAAACACCAGGGTGGAAGGAACCCCAAGAGACAAACACCGGATCGCAGATCGCAGTCAGGACCGAAAAACAACCAGAAACCTACACAAAAACCTCAACAGAAACCTGGTGCAAAGAAACCCTCCGGTGGTCGTATTACGGATGATCCTGCCGAGAAAGCAAAGGCTGAAGCAAGAGCGAAGAGATTCCAGAGCGCTGCATAATGAAGACGGCCTATGATTTGCCGAGATGTTTGCCAGCTACTTGAGTTCGAGAACTTAGCCGGCGATACTGTATATTAGTCAAATTCTATTTTCTCATGAAATCCAACGGCGTTTTGCGTTTCCCTAGAGCCATTGACATCACTGGTAGCTCTCCCCTATCCCACTCTTTCAAAGAGTCTGAGCGTTCCGAGTCTACAAGCTACACGTTAAAACAAGCTCTGTCCGTGCATCCCGTTCAATGGCATTTCCACGAGGATTTCAGACCGTTTTCTTTCTACAGCAATGGTCCCAGTAGTTTCAGGTCCAGGTGCTTGGAGGAAATCGTACTTGCACTATGCTCGCAGTTGAGAAGATGTCATCAACACTTGCGGAAAGGTGGAATCCTGAGACTTTCTGCTCAAGACCAATCAGGGCCTATGGTGCTATGAGGACAAAAGATACATTCTCAATAGTGTCAAGGGAAAGACAATTGAGATCTGCACAACCAACGATTATCCTTCTAACGTTTAGGAGGATTTGGGAAACTCCTTGGGGAGACGGTTACCACGAATGAGCTTTGCAGAATGACTATTGAAGATGTGATACGCTTACAAGATAAAGTGCTGATGTAAATAGAAACTACAAAAGAGGGACTTGCTCCGAGACCGGTAAAGTATGAGATCAACCTCCCCTCATCCAATGGCTCTACATGCAAACCCCTCCCCCCGTTTCTGGTACAACATGATAGATACGGCAGAGTCAAGGGAAAACAAGGTTCAGGACACCACTTCGTCGTCACGTTACTGATTTGGACCCGAAACTGAGGAACGCGGCCCACCTCTACATAGCCAATGAAGTGCCTTAGAACCATGCTCAATAAATATGGGCGTCCCGATGGCTAAATCTATCGGCCCTTGGCCGAAAATGGTTTCCGTCGGGCTAATTTTCGTTGACTCAAAATCACCTCCGAGTTATATCGAGAAAATCGCCTGCCAACGCATAATATATTCATCATGTACCTTCAAGAAGCAGATCCAAATGTTTGCTGTTTTCAAGTGTGGCGTTCTGTATCGTGTCTCGTACATGCACAGACTCCGCCACAAGTGCTCCAGTTAATCCCGCCGCCAACGCACAGTCAGTCGCCTGTCGCTTCTGCAAAATTCAGCTATGCTGGGAACATTGACATACCTCGGATCGTGGGGTGGACAGTGAGTCTATCAGCCTCAGGGAGGCCATCATCTTCATCGTAGGTGCCGAGACATAGGTCGCTGCCAGATTCTCAGACCGAAAGATCGACCTTCGGGGAGCATGACTACTTTCTGTGTTGTCTGATGGTTTGCAGAGTTGTCGATTGACTACGGAGTACTACCTTCTCCCCCTTACAGTACGCACAGGCATGATTAGCCGTGGTCAAACTGTATCTTTCGTTGGATAGACTACTTTTGACATTCCGCTTCAGGCTTTTCCCGTTTGGAGAAAAACCTAGGCCAGGACAATCTCAACAAGAAACTCCTATTGACAGTCTAACTAACAGATCTAAGGATTAGAGAAATTCGTATTATCCCGTTTGGGTAATTAGGAGAGCTTGGTTCAGGGGGGAGAGTTTCTTCACCCGCCGAGGAAGCAAATTTTACGATCCATTGGATAAGAATGCTTTTGCTATAACCAATTACAGCCCACAAAAGGCTAGATTGCACATGGCACAAATTCATGTTAACAAGCCGTATTACATACACAGATTCGATCAAATCGCATCCCGCGAATACTGCCAATCTCGAAGGATCATCATTCTATCATACCGACGAGAACGGTGTATGGTTGAAGATACCTTTTGGTACATATGTTTGTGATCCTACGGGAACACAAGATCACTTTGGCATACCGTAAACGGATTATCATCGGGTCAACGTCGTCATAGGATTCGTCCGATGCGGTCCGGATCCGTGTCTAGGTACAGGGCTTCGTTTTCACCTTGCATTTCGTGTAGGCTGTAGCTTTATCCTTAGCTAGATTTTATCCTACGCATAGCATCCCCGGATTCAACTCTACCGCACGGAGGAGACCGGGCATTTACGTGAGGGGCAGCTTACGGGGTTCATCGTTAAAGCTGACGGGGGCCTAGACATCGAGAATGCTAACAGCTAACACCACCTCGCGTTCCAACGACAAAGGTACAGGAAGGTACTAACTTTCTCCAACTGTCCAGGTACCAAGTCAAGACTGTAGAAGCGCAAAGCCGCAAGACCCGCCCGCGAAAAGGGTGGATATATATGTACTCATGCGACAAGCGCGCCATCACTCCACCATGAGCATTCGAGCATTAGCCAATGACATGGCCAAATCAATAACAGCCATTGAAGCTATCTCTGACCAGGCCTTGGATTTGTTCGCCGATGTTACCCTGTGATAGTCGACGAATGACGATTTGGCGTTTATATCAAACAGCTCAACCGAATCGCATGCCAAAAAGTGACTCGCTCGTAGGAAATCGAGAAATTGTATTGCGAGCAATTATGCCTCAACCAAGCATACACCGCTCACCAATGAATTGAGTACAAAGCCCGACTTGGATTTCATAGGTCTGGAGTACATACAAGTATCTTATTTCGGGCGCAGCACACAGCGATATTAACGAGATTTTACAGGGCTCTGCAGCTCTTGTCATGCGTGATTTGTGGGCTTGAGAATTTCTTTTTGCCCTGCTTTTTTTCCTTTCTGCACACAAAAACTCCCCAAACGACCACGATTGCTTAATGACGAATATTAATGATTCTCTAGAAGCTTTGCCTCCTCATTCAACGTCTCCTAAGCTTTCACGCAGTATCGAAGGATTCCTGTCATCGGCTACTCCAGAGGCACAGCCGCATGCACTGTACTTGTATGGAGCCTGCTGCAGTACATGCACGGTACATGAATGGCCCATAGCAGAGACCCCTCCGCTCGTACACCGGTCTATCGTAATGGGGCCTCAGTGTTAAACGCCACAATCAAGCAAGAAAGCAAAGCAAAGCACTGTACTGGGCATGACCGCAGAATAGCGAGCAGCCATACAGCTGACCTGAATGCCCTCTGCGGCCTTCTGGGAAACCACGTCCACGAGATCCTCTTGTCTACTTCGTACACAACTTCTCCACTGCATAGTTTCGACCCGGAGTGCCCTTAGTTCTAATATATGGTTTCCACCTCCCTGACGATCCGCACTCTCTGCATACTATCCAAATAATATACAAACCATACATTCTCCGCTACTGGAGTACGTCCGAGTCCAAGTATATCACGGCCCGCAACGCAAATTTAGTACGACTCCACGCCCCAAAAATAAATGGATATCGAACCTGCGTTAAGGTGCAGCTAAAGAACTCAGTGGCTTAACTTTCGTCCAACTAAAACCCGCGTCTTTAGTTTCGCGGCAAAAACATAGGGTGAAAGTCCCCACACTGTTGTGCCTTATCCAGTCCGCAAAAGTACGACCCTTACTATTAACCAGAACGAATCCGCGAATATCTAGGAGCATTTGCTGGCATTCTTTCTTTTCCTCCCTATCTCATTACTACTTTACTGCATCTCCCATCTCTTAACCTTTTCGATCAAATTCATTCTTGGGTTTCTTGGATTCCGGGGTTACTTGCTTTTTCCTACTATTCCGCACTGTTCGGAATACAAACATACCCTGGTGGTGTTTTTGGTATTCGCACCGTTTTCCGTCATCGACTCGGAAGCTGCACGTGCTTTGTACCCAAGTATATTGGCCACCACATAATCTCTTGTGCCATCCAGAACACACCATCACAGCATTCGATATCCCTATACAATAAAAGTTGTGATTAGAAAAGAATCCTCGCGGAGTAACACACATATGTAATAACAGGTACGCTCTTCATTCTTATTCTCCCTTCACCTAAACTAACCGCCGTCAAGACCTTCCGTTTGCCATGCAAGAAAATTAGACTGCCATATTTCACGGAATGTCGAACATATATGATTGCCACAGTTTATAACATACGGGTGGAACCCAGCACACCTTTGCCCTTTCTTTTAGATAATGTTGAGTAAAGCAAGACATAATGGCATCCAATATTCCAACGTTCGGGCTACCGGCCAGGCCAAATGTTGGCGTTCAGCAAAGAAGAGCGGGATATCCGATACCATCTCAGGAAGCAAGCCGTTTAAGGGATCGTGAGAATGAATCAGCTTACATAAAGTCAAGGAAGGAACGTCGAAGAATGAATTTGGAGATGAACAGTCAACAGCAACAGCAACAGCAACAGCAACAGCAACAGCAACAGCAACAGCAACAGCAACAGCAACAGCAACAGCAACAGCAACAGCAACAGCAACAGCAACAGCAACAGCAACAGCAACAGCAACAGCAACAAACGGGTTTACCTCGACCGAGTATACGCCAACCTTCACCAGTACCAAGGTCGAAGTCCGAGAACAGTTACAAAAGTACCATGGTATCATCACTTGGGACGCGGGTCAATGATGATAAGAATGCATCTCTTCCTATTACTGCCCTTAACGAGAAAGCTTCTCGAAATGTTCTGAGACGGAAGCCTTCATCGATATCTCACCACATCGAGCTGAGTAGACCAACTACTTCAAGAGCAACGACTGAACCTTTGGGACAATGGAATCACCGACCGGATAGCAGGCCAATTGTTGGAGCTTCGTCCAAATCACCAGTGGCCCATAATGAATCATCTCTACGAACAAGAAAAGTGTCATCGCCCGCCATGGAGGCTCAACCAAAGATAATACCGGAGTTAGATAGGTACCGTCCAAATCGAGAACACCATGGCCACTTGGATAGCAGATTGGCAGCGGAGATCCCTTACAAATTATCCACACCGGACATCTCACCTCCCACTCCTACTTTTGGATTTGGATTCGCAGGCCCTGCCTACAATCGGTATAGTGGATACAGTGGCAGTGGATACAGCGCAAGTCCTTCGACACGGTTTTCGGAGTCACCAGGTCCCAGTGCATACAGCAGAGATACTACACCTACCTCGATGTCGTCCGCCTCGCCAGGTATCATCGTCCCATTCAAGTCAAGCATCCCAAGTCGAAGAGGAAGCAGCCCTACCAGAAGCAGGCCTCCCTTGTCAAGGAGACATGACCGCACTCCTTCGAATGAGATTGAGAATCCGATCCTTGATCATCAAGGGCTACCCGCATTACGAGAATCAGTCAATTCATCATCCTCTAATTCTACAGTGAAAGCCGACGGAAAGGCAGTACTAACCAAAGAGAAGAAGAAGAAAACTCCAATGGTTCCGCTTCCACCTAGTCCTCCGCCTCGGAAGTCTTCCCAAAAGTTTAAGAAGCCTACAGAAAATGAAAACTCTCCTGCACGACCCAGCCAAAGCCGACCCGCCATTGTTCCAACGTCACCAGAAGTTCCCATACGAAATTTTGCGGATGGCCCAGGGGGATCGCCAGCGAGACCAACCCCTCCTAGGAGACCCAGCAGAGATGGCGCACCGGATCTACGTACCCAGCTGGGAGATTTTGCCATCCTGCAGAGCAATTTTACCGGTATCAAATACACAGGAGATAGAAGTGACACAATTTCCCCTACAACGTCAGCAGCGTCGCCTCCCCCAACTTTACCTCGGCAAATCTCACGTGAACCATTACCAAATCCATCACCGATGCCTTTTGTGTCACCCAAGCGGGAGCCGAGCCCTGCTCCAACGGGCCTCGGATTTATTCCTAACCTAAGACCGCCTTCGCGTGGTCATACAACTCGTACCCCCAGTCCGAGTGTAGACAATGGAAAACATCGCTTCGGATTTTTCAGTAGGCGCACCAAGACAACACCTGAAGCTGGAACAGCGACGGCAGAAAAACCACCTCGAAGGGGACCGGCAGCTGGTACGGGGCATGAAGGCTACGCACGCTATGCACTTCGTGGTCGTAGTACAGGTGCACCCGCTCCAGCCCGCACACACGAAAGAAGCTTGAGTGGTTCGTCAACATTCGTATCTGGCACCCAAGATCCTTTTTTCCGCGATCGTATAAATCCTGTTGTGATTGCTGGAGGTGGTCAAATTAAGGAAAACCGAAACTCAGGCTCAGTGTTTAGTCGTACGGAAAGTAACACAAGTCTTACTGCTCTGAGTAAGACTTCTACAGAGACTAGTTCCACTCAAGAGCCGTCTCAGCCTACACTATGGCCATCTGCCATTCCGAAAGATAACAGCAACAGAAACTCTTCTGCTGGTGTGCCGAGATTCCGAAGACCATCTGATGGTCAGTCTGAGGATCAGAAAAAGCCACCGTTGGCATTCCGAAGGTCGATGCAGCGCTTGAATACCTCCACGGGTGCCTTGGTTTCGCCCGAACCAATTATTATACCTCCCACGGAGCCATCTTCTTCTATGGGAATTTCAGATTCTGCTCTGTTATCTGGTGAATCACAATTGGAAATGAAAGGAGAGACCGAGCGCGGTCGAAACGACGATGCCTCTAAACCTAAGAAATTGGAAAAGCGAGCCAGATCACCTCGAAAATGGAATATATTCCATCGACAAGCACAAAAGCCACCAGTCGAGGTCAAGGGTAGCCCAGTGCAGGTCTCTGTTGGTCGACAACCAGTCAAAGCAGTACCTCATTATGCTATGATGGACTCTTCTAGCGAACCAGAAGATTTAGAGAGTCTGGATTTGGAGGACATTTTGAGCGATTCGAATGTTGTTATGTTGACTGACGAGCAGTTAGATGAGCTGCAGTTTAGTAACATGAGAGAGAATCTGCGAAGAATCGAAGAATTGCAGCTTGCCATGGCCCCCTCACTTCCCGAAGTGATGCCGGCCACCACCGTATACGCTCCGCCAGAACCGATTCTGCCAATCTCTCCTGAAATAGAAATTCCTGAACCAGACTTCCAAGTCACCAGAGAAGTTACTCCTGTCCGTCCAAGTCGTCTACAACAAGTTGGTAGGATTCCCAAGGTTGTGTCTGCAAGACCGGAGACAACATCGCCAAAGTCATTCTCGCGACCATTTGCAAGACTCAGCACTTTGCAACCTACTCTGAACTTTGCAGAACTCGATGCAGATTCTGTAGCTCTCGGTGCAAGTCCGCCGAAGCCTTCTACTCTTGAACAGGATTATGCGGCGCAATTCGATGCTCAACGGAATTCCCAAGAAAACAAATCCACGCCTGGATCAATTCAGCGAGAGTTTTTAGCGTTTTCTCCAAGAAAGAACTCCGCATGCAGTTCAGGGACACTTAATTCTGGAGAAATTACCGCGGTCATTCCAGATCCCGATGCGGAATTGGCTGAAGATGAAGTTTGGGACGAATACGACGACTTAATCGAGACAGATGGCACTTGCAAATCTCGGGTTTCCACAACGTCTTCTTTTGGTGTACCATTTCAATATGAGACATACCAGAGTCGGAGGAGTTATCGGCCACGTTCTTCAATCAAGACGACAAACCCGCTACCCATGCCAAATCGCGAATTGCCAGAGGTTCCCCCTCGCAAATCCACTCTCACCACATCTAGCATCTACAGTCAAGATATGGACAGTAACCTCCGCGCTGCTCTAGCCACCATCCCATCACCGACTACTCCAATTTCCCTATCGGATTTCTTCCCTTCATCAAATTTTCATTTCGATACCACCTCGTCTAACCCAGTCCACGATCCAGCATCTTCCAACACCAATTCCAGTTCCGAACCTCCCATTCCAGCTACAAATCGAACATCTAAGAATAGCACCCACTCGCGCAAATCCGCCTCCTCAAGCAACACCAGCACATCCCGCATATCCGGCTCAAGCCTCCTTCGCATCTCGTCGCAGGAAAGCAACTCACCTATGTCGCAAGTCAATCTCAGAGTGGGGAGTATGACGGTTAGCAAATGGCTGACTTTTGGGAATGTGCTGTTCAGTCCTGCTCGGGAGGCGATTTCGGAGTTGGAGGGTACGAAGCGATGTTCGATTTTGATCATTGATGGTTTGGGAAATGGTGAGTATTCTTTTCTTGCCCCATGAACTAACTTTCACTCCACAAAAACTAGTACTAACCTCTACAATAACAGACGACTGGTCCTACTACGCCGCTGAAACCTATCCCTCCTGCAACTTCTACAATCTCTCCCCAACAGCCGCCCACACCGCCTCCACCCCCGCCGCATACCCCGCTCCTCCCTCCAACCACCACCAAGTCCCCTTCCCATCCTTCACCTCTCCATCTTCAACCCCGATCCCCAAATTTCCCTTCCCATCCTCGACGTTCTCCACCGTCATCTTCCGCTTCCCGTCCACCCTCACCACCCAAACCTACACCCACCTCGTCTCCGAATCCCGCCGCGTCCTCAAACCAGGCGGATACATCGAAATCACGCTTCTCGACCTCGACATGCTAAACATGGGACCCCGCACCCGGCGCGCCGTCCGCGGGCTGAAGACTCGGCTCCGCGAACGCGATGAAGGGGTTGTCTTAGGCAGCGTTGGCGATCTCGTTCTGCGGCTGCTTGGCGGCCGAGGATGGAAAGACGTCAAGAGCTGTCGAGTCGGTGTCCCTGTTACTGGATTCGTGATGGATCGGTCGAAGAGCAAAGCGCAGAAACAGAAAACCCGAGAAGAGCGCAGTCTAGTCGATATGATGAAAGATCCAAGTCCGGAGGGGGACGAGAGTATCACGAAGATGGTGGCGAAGGTCGGGCGGTGGTGGTATATGAGGTGTTATGAGAGCGGGTTGCTGGAGGCGGAGAAGGCGGATGCGAGGAAGGGGAAGGGGAAGCAGAAAGAGAAGGAGAAGATCAATACCGGGAGTATCTTTAGTGATGTGGCGGTGCTCGAGGAATGCGAAAAGTGGAATGCGAGTTTTAAGTTGGTGGTTGTGCATGCGCAGAAACCGGTGCATATTATCAGGAGGAGGACGAACAGCGTTTGAGGTGTGAGTAGCAGGCGATCATTTTCTTTCCACACCACACCATCGCATCACGGCCGAACAAAACAAAACAAAAACATCAAAAACAAAAAAGAGAACGGAAAAAGATTTTTTACGGGCGCGAGCCTAGGTTTTCTTTCCCTTTAGAAGGTACGCGATTCGGTTCCGGTTCCGCTCAGTCAGTTTGCATCTCATACCGCATCATATATACGAAAACGAAATACGCAAGATACACGATTCGACACATACATATACGCATATGTTTCCTCTCACTCACCTCATCCTCATCATCTATCTCGTTGTTATATACGCACACACATATCTATCTCTTTCTTTTCTTTCTTCCTTTTCTTCCTTATATTCATTCTTCTTCACATCCCGCGATCTGGCATTGCTTTTTTTGTTCTTTTATTTCACATAGGGTCGGTTGGTGGTGGTCGTCTGTCTATTTTGGCTTGGGCTGGACTGGGGTTGGCAATTTTGTTTTCTGTTTTCTGTTTAGCGAGCAAGCGAGCGAGCAAGGCAAGTCCGATCTAATCGATGGGATGATGAGCGAAATGATATGATGTGATGAATTCTTTCTTTTTTTTCACTTTTTGTTCCTTTTTATGAATTTCTTTTTATGTTCCTTCTTGGAGGGGGAATAGGGAACAAAACGCGGAGGGGTTGGGGGGGGTTTTTAGTATTAATTTTAATGCGTTGCTATTGGTGTTGCTGTTGATTTAGCAGGGAGGGGAAGGGTTGGGGAAGGAAAAAAGAGAAGGAGAAGGAGAAGGGTGTGGAAAGAAAGAAAGAAAGATTGATTTATGAAAAGGGGGAGATGGATGGAGATGGAGATGGAGATGAAAAGAGATGGAGATGAAGATGAAGATACCCATACCATAGTATGTCATATATGAATGATCATCTGTGTTTGTAACCAATTTATTTGTCTGTGTGTCTGTCTGTCTATGTGTCTGTCTGCTTGTCTGTGTGATTATTCAGTTGAATTGAGTTAAGTAGAGTTGAGTTGAATTGAAAGGATAGTGCAAGATTGATATGATTTGATTTGGTATGTAACCCAGGACCATCTATCTACCTTTCTCCTTGTGCTATATGTAAATGTGAACTAGAATACAACGATTCTTTACTGCTAGCTTGCTCGTTCGTTTGAACAATTTTACTGCACGCCGAATGGTTGAGCGAGTGAAATTAAAAGGTAGAAAGATCTAAGGTTAATTCGTGCAGGAAGGTTTCCAGGTTTGTCTTTCCTCCCGGAATGAGGATAATAGGTATCTATGGTATACAATCTTTAACCAGCCCTTTAACCAGCCCTTCGAATAGACGCTTCCCTAACCTCGACATCATCATCACCGCAGCACAACTATTCTATTTCCCTCCCCAATTTTAGTACGCAGTTATGCCATCTCGCCTCCTTTCGCCCCGATCCCCTCAACCACCCCTCCACCACACCTCCCTATCACCCTCTCAACTCTTCACAACCTCTAAGTGTTCCTCAGATTTAACCTCATGCTTCCGCTGCTGTGTCGCGGCTCCCACGGCGTCAAGGGCGGCGTTGATACGGGTGTGGGTTGGGAGGGTGGTTGTTTCTGAGATTGCTGTTTGGGGTACTTGTTAGAAACTACGGTAGATATGTAGAAGGGAAGAAGAGGAGGGAGATAGGGGTTAAGAAAGGTGGGGGGAGAAGGGAGGGGGAGGGGGGATGAAAGGGGGAGGGTGGACGGGGGAGTGGTTTGGACGGGTGAAGTTTGGGGAAAGGGGAAGACATAGGGAAGTAGAAAGGAAATAGAATAAAGGGGAAAAGGAGAAATGAAGAAGAAGAAGAAAAAACATACTCTTATGCACCTCCTTCTCTATTTCACATTTCTTCGCTTTTGCAGTTTCCGAGATGTATTGAGCTGTGTTTCTGTAGCGGTGAGTTAGTTGTGGTTTAGTGCGGGTTGGCTGGGGTATGGGAGTTAAGCTTGAAGTTGAGAATGAGGTTGGAGATGGAGAGAACGTGTGAAGTTTCGGGGTATATGGAGCAGAGGCGTGGGTAGTTGAAAGGGGGAAGTTTCGGGGTGCGGAGGTGGGAGATAGAAAGGTGTAAGTAAGTAAAAAGCGGTAGAGTATGAAGTATATGATGAGCGTGAAGTGTGTAATGTGTGTAAACTATATGAAGTCCGCAGAGTGTATGGTAGGGGAGGAGAATAGGCGAAGAAGTAGCGCGAGACAAGATGGAAGAAAAAGAATGCCCTTCCGAATATTATCCATAAATACTTCCAATCAAAGCAGTTCACTTGGTCACCTCTACTATAACCAAGTGAGAGAATGGAAATCTCCGCTCACTAGAAAAAACTCAACATCCAGTTCTAAGCACATAAGATAACTATCACTGCGCACTACACGTCTGGCTATCCAAAACCCAAGCAGAGAAAAGTAGAGGAGGAACACAGTATACTTACTTAATAGTATCCATCTTGTCTTCGTTTCCCTCGTGAGTGGGCGGGAAGCACAGCTCAGCTAAAGTGAGTTTGGGTGAGTTGAGTGGATTCGAGGTGAGTGTAATCGAACTGAGTATAATCGAGTGAGGTGGATTCGAGTTGTGTGGAACAGGTTCGAGCTGAATCGAGTTACACCGAGTCGAGCTGAACAAGTAGAGACGTTCAAATATATACACCGATTCCGTTGCAAATGTCTTCCCGATCGAGCGAGTGATTGAGTGAGTGATTGAGTGAGTAAGGACATACGCTTTCCGTGTGGGTAATAGATACTTCGTATACTAGGATTTGAATAAAAGTGAGTAGAAAGAAAGTATAGGATTATGTTTGTATGAAATAGAGGCAAAGTGAAGAGTTCTGATCGGTAATGGTTCGTAGATATAGATATAGAATTGGTATGGAAAGAAAGAAGGATGTAAAGAAAGAAAGAAAGAAAGGAAGAACACCTATCGATATCTTGCTACTCCCTTCTTCTTTCCTTCCTTCCTTCCACTCTCCCCACCTCTCCCCTCCAGAACACCTTCCCTCCTATTCTTCTTTTCCCCTCCCAATACACCTTGCATAACAAGACACCTCTCAAAAAACACCAATCGGAAAGATCAATTAAAAGAATTTGATATAGACTACCTATCTCAATTCACTATCCCTCTCCCTAAGTTATCTCTACTCCATATGCCCTCCATTTTTACCCCCCTAGACCACCGCACCGCATCCCAATTCCCAATTCCAGCCCCAATCCCAGACCAACCCCATCCCAAACCCAAACCAAAATACAATTCAACCCACCTCCCTCAAAAAAACAAAAGACAAAAATAAAATAACGCTCAATCAACCAACCCAACCAACTCCCCAAAAAAGACATGTACTCCTCTTCCTCTTTCGTCACCAGCCACATATCACCAATCACCTATCCCCTTTCACCCCAACCAACAGTCATATCACATCCATGACGACCCAACCAAAAAACATCTCCCAAAGGAACGTATGCATGCGTATATACAAATACTTTCCCTTCTCCCCTCCCATTTCCCTCTCCCCCCTCAACCTATCAAAACTAATACGACAAGTAAACACGCGCGAGTAGGTAATAAAATGGGTATTCTGTATTCCCCCAGGCACGATTTCCACGCTGCCACCCACCGGCAGTAAAGCCCCTTTCTGTCTTTGTAATCGTATCCGCCCAACGCGCCGCAAAACTCCGTCCGTGATATATTGTTTTTCTGTCCCGTCCAGCGTCCAGCGTCCAGCTCCCATGCCAGTTCTGTTATCCATCATCATCATCATCATGATCATCTTCTTCATCAGGTTTGGAGAAAGCACCAGTCCCGGCACCCTCTCAAATCCAAGAAAGTGTCAGCCTTATTACTCTCTCCAAGTCAAGAAAGCATCATCCCCCAGCTCTCATCACCCCCCTAAACACCCCCCTGAAAATCCTCCAACTCCTCATCCCCATCCGCATCCCCATCCACCTCCCCCTCTCCATCATCTCCCCCCAAAGCCGCCGCACTCATCATCCCCGTCATCGTACGATCATCATCCGCATCCTGACTCGACTCCCGTTCCGCACCATTTCCCTCTCCAAAGAACTGGCTTTCTGTTGGCGACGACGGCATTTGGGCCAGACGATTGAGATGATTTCTTAGTCCAAAGACACCAGGACCCGAAAAGACACAAAAGACATTTCGTTGGTGTTCTGTGAATTCTGTTAGATGATTGGTTAGTGATGTCCTAACATATGAGTGGGAATGAGAGGGATGGGGATGGATGTAATTAACTAACCTGGTGGTGCTTCTCTGCAGTACTTTTCAAGATCTGTTCGGAGGAAGGCTTGAACACCAGTTAAACTCAAATGAGTGAGTTTCTGGCAGTTGTTCAATAGTTCTATAATGCTCTATTATGCGGGTCAGCATTGGGTCCAAGTTCAAATTAAGACGCACATACCTGAAGTGTCAAATTGGTGCAGTAACTAAGATGTACCCTCTCCAGACTATTATTCCCCCAAGGTTCTTCGCCCTGCAGATAACGAGTAGTCCTGCGTTGTTTCTGAGCCTCCGCCAGCGCGCGCACACTAGCATCCGTAATAGCAGCGCACTTAACCAGACCTATCCGTCGTAATTTAGGTAGCAAAGCCAGCTTCATTACAGATGCATCCGTGATATGGACACAACAGCCGAGATCGATATAGCGAATGCGATTGCATGCTTGCACCAGTCTCACAACCGCAGCATCCGTAATCTGACCGCAATGTCCCAGATGGAGATAGTGAAGGTTCTTCCCGAGTCTGCTTATCGAGTTGACAGCCTGATCTGTAAGATTGCGGCATTTGGCGAAAACGATGTTCCGGAGCCTGGGCGCCACGGTGATGATCTTGTCGACCGCAGCATCCGTCAAGCGAGCACAACTGGTAAGGTCCAGTATCCGCAGATGTTCATATGTTCTGTTTGGCAGGTTTAAGAAAGCGTTGTCCGAGATGAGCTCGCAGCTTGCCAGGCGAAGTTCTCGGAGACAGTTCCCGTTTGTGATAAGTGAAGTGATAGGTTCGTTTGTGATCTCCTTGCATTGGTGCAGATCTATCTCAAGGATATTTCGACAATTCTGAGCGAATGCCATGATGGCATTGTTGTCCAGCTGCGTACAGCCGTTGAGTTTTAGCTAGAATCTGGTTAGCATAACATCTCCCAGCAGAAAAATCCAAACCTACTCGTTTCAGGTGACGACAAGCCTCTGCGACACGAATCATGGACTCGCTTGAAATCTTGGTGCACATTGAAATATTCAAGCCCTGCAGTCTCCGGCAGTTTTCCGCAAGGGCATACATAGAAGCTTCCGTGATTTGCGTATCCCCCGAGATATCCAGAGCCAACAGATAGCTGCTATCCATGAGCAGTTTGATCAATCCATGATCGGTAAGGCCTATACAACCCGTCAACGTCAACCGCTCGACTCTATTGCAGACCGAAAGCTGGTCGACACTTCCATCATTGATGCGTTCTGCCAACATGGCCAAGTTCAGCCTTTTGATAAATTCCCGATATGCGAAGTATGGGTTCTCCGAGGAAAGCGTCCTGCAAATATAGCCCAACTTGACGAATGTCGTGCATGCCGGGCGAAGCCAGAGTAGATCCACGGCATTGATAGCCCACACCTTCGAGACCCGCATGCAATTCAGAAGGTCGTTGGCACTGCTAAGCTTGGAGAATATGCCGATGAGAACTTCTGCCGGAAGTCTGTTCGAGGCCGATACGCAGTTTTCCTCCGTCACGGCCATGTCCTGAAAAGTTGGTACGCCTATGGATGACGAAGAGTCATTGTTGCCGGTAAAGAAATCGGATTCTTCGTAGTCAGCCCGCGCGGGCGAGTTACTGGTGGATGAATGGGAATCCTCGTCTAGGTCGGGTGTCGCACGATAACCAGCATCGGCGTTAATGGGCGACATGTTCGGAAGGCGACCCCTCATGGTGAATAGTTTGGGAGGAAGCGACGATGATGGGGATGATGAAATGATGAAATGATGAAATGATGAAATAATGGAGCAGTGATGATGATAACGATGATCAGAAACAGAGTTGACTCTTGACTTGTTGAGAATTGAGACGTCTTAGATCCCGGAAGTGACGATTATGTTAATCCTTTGCGTGCAGGACTTTTGTCAGACACGATCCCCGACCGTTGGATTAGGATTGTAATACCTAAGGCGAATGGACGGGATCAAGGGGGTTGAGTTATTATGTGGATTTCTGGCTCAGCCTCGCGTGCAGGATTTGAGATTTTCCCCAGGGTTTTCCAGATGCGATGCGATGCTTAAACAGTAAGTGGCCGGTGGCCGTACGTACCTCTGTAGCCGTTCCCGTAGAGTGGTTTGTGTTGCGCCTGGGCCCTTTTTCGCTGTCGCAGAATTGAGGGTTGTAAGTTGTGCACAGTTGTTGATGAGGAAGTTGAAACAAAGATGTGGTGACGTGTAGGGTTTAGTCTGTACAGAGATAATGGCTCGTATCCAAGGAGGAAGGTTTGGTAAATGGTTTTCCTTTTGTTCGCTTTTTTCTTTTCCTTTTCCCTTTCCTTGCAGGATCGGAAAGTTGGTTAGTTGTCTTGCCTTAGATTTGTTGTTTCCATTCGGAGCAATCAGAGGGCTAGAAGTCAAGCTGGGATTCACTCGGGGGTGGTGGAAGTGATTGTATTGGTTGTGCCAAAGTATTCTTGTATGGTGCCCTGTGGTAGTGGTAGGTGATCTTGTGTACAGCGGCGTGTGCTGCCATACTCCTGTACTCTATATAGTATAGATACTCCTATTTAGTACCTGTTGTACGTATGTTCCCCTCTACTACGTATGTTGTGAAAATTCCTCTTTATGGCTGTCGTGATGTGGAAGTTAACTTTATTGGTTGCCTTTGCCCTGCGTAACCCAAACCGGACTTTTACACTTTTCTCTTTCCTAGAGGAGTCTTCTGGTCGCAACCAGTGCCAAATCTTCCCTAAAACAGAACTAAAGATCTATAGAATACTTCTATCTAACATATTGATTTCCGAACGACAGAACCACCAAATATTCACCTCTCCCCCATACATACAAACCCATCATCATCACAAACCTCCCTCTCCCTCCCTCTCACCCGAATCACCCCCCGAATCACCAACAGCCCCCAACCCCGAACCCCAACCCACCCATCTCCCACCGCCGCCCACGCCCGAGAGAAAGTGTGACAACAAAAAAAGCAATAAGCGCATCTCATCTCTGCCCTATCAAACATTACTGCACATGAGTCTCTAAAAATAGGCCGACGAATAAGCTGCGACATCTGGTGTGCACTATACATGCAGTGTGACAGACGGAGATCGCATCGCCGACATCGCCGACTCGAATTAGTGAGGGGTGTACATGTTCAGGGCGTCGTAATGATGTCGTACAAGTAGGGCAGCAGGGCGAGGGCTGGCGGGCGAGGGTGGTATTTAGGGATTGTGTTGTTGCTTTGGGTGTGTGGATGGAGATGATGGGGTTTGTTACTGTGGATGAGGGTTGAATGATGGTTGAGCTGTTGGGTAGGGGAGTAGGTTTCGACTTGATGAAGGACGGTACAGAATTACAGTATAGAAGCATAACCAATGTATCTTCATGTAAATACTCTTTCGTCTTTGCGGCAGCATTTGTATCAAAATCCAATATATTCAACTTAACTAGATCCTTGTGTAAGAAACCATCCAATTGACCATTTACACCAAGTTATTCCCGGTAGCTCTTCCCCAGATTTCACTAAGAATCCTCGAAGCTACACTACGCGAGCTGCATCATATCAAATCAGACCATTCTAAGCTTCTTCAAAAATTCTCTCTTTCTTTCTTCTAACCACTCAACCCCTCACCTCCTACCCCTCACTACAAACAAATTGACATCAATCCCCATCCAAAATGTCTTTCCTCCCCCGCACCACCCGCACAATCCGGCACACACGCATCCCCCTCCTACCCCTCTCCCCCGCCCGCCCACCATGCAGCAGACTCACCCTCTCCCTCCCCTCCCTCCAGCGCTCCCTAACCAATCACCCTACCCCATCCGACCCCTCCCGCCCCTCAGACGAAACCCTCCACCGCATCTCCCTCCACCGTCTCGAAGCGCAACAACAAGCCGAAAAAAACCGGCGCACATACTACTCCGCGACCGGTTTCCTCCTCGGCATGATCGCCATCTACTTCACCGCAACCGCAATCGACCTCCCCCCTCCTCAGCAAAAACTCGACAGCCCCAACAACAACAGCACTTCTCTCCTCGACAACCCACAACCGATACTCGTCACCCCACCTAGCTTCTCCCCGCCTGATACCCAAGAGCCTGTTCCCACAGGCACCAGCACTGTGCCTTTCTTCCCGCGCCATCTGCTTTTCCCCGAACGTGCGAATCCGCCGGAGGAGTACCAGCTTCTGGGGCTTGGTGTTCGGACGGTTTCGTTTTTGTCGATTCAGGTGTATGTTGTGGGGATATATATCGCAACCCAGGATATTGCTTCTTTTCAAGCGTCTTTAATTCGGCATATTGCTGGGGACGGGGCGTCGACGCTTGTGGCGGGGGAAAAAGATAAATTGCGTGCGGAGCTGTATGATCCGGAGAAAGGGGAGGCGCTCTGGAGCGCGGTGTTGGAGGAGAGTGGGGCAAGGACGCTGGTTAGGATTGTGCCTACAAGGAATACGGATTTTGGACACTTGAGGGATGCATGGGTGAGGGGGCTAACAGCCAGAGCGCAAAAGGATCGGACAGGCTATGGAGATGAAGGGTTTGCGCAGGCGGTGGGGGAGTTTAAGAAGGTGTTTCAGAAGGGGGAGGTGCCGAAGGGGAGGGAGTTGGTATTAGTACGAGAAGGGAAGGGGAATCTGGAGGTGTGGATTGAGGGGAAGGGTAAGATGGGTTATAGTGAGGGGATGGGTCCTGGGATGGGTATGGGCTTGGGGATTAGGAAGAGATTAGGAGTAGTAGGGGACGAGAGGGTGGCGAGGAGTATTTGGTTGGGGTATTTGGCGGGGAAGACAGTGAGTAGTGAGGAGGCGAGGAAGAGTGTGGTGGAGGGGGTGATGGAGTTTGTGGAGAGGCCGGTGGGGACGGTGGAGGCGCAGGTGCATGTTTAGGTTGGAGAGGTGGTGTTAATGGTATACTAGGGGAAGATGAGGGTTTTTATATGGATAAGAACGAGAGGGATGGTTCTGAGGTATGGTGAGGTGTTGGTATATATGATAAGGAGGGCTGATGGTTGTGGGGTATAATGAGTTGTTTGTTTATATGAATTAGGAGGGGGCTTCTATAGCATAGTGAAGTGTCCGTCTATATGAATAAGAACGAGAGGAGGGATGGTTATGGGGTATAGTGAGGGGTCCGTATATATGAGTAAGGAGGGGAAACGGCTATGAGGTTAGTGAGGTGTTTATTATAGGATATGAATAGAGGATTGTATGGTATGGTGAACTGTCTATATGGATAACGAAGGGAAAGTAGATGTACGAAGAAACGGCAGGGAAAACGGGAAATAGGACAAAAAACATAACTAGACTCCTCAATGTATCATATTCGCATCACTCACAATCACTCACAGCACCATACATAACCAGAAAACAACTTCAGTATATGAGTGCATCATAGGAATTGTATTCATTGTATTCTCCTCCCTCAGCAAAACCAACTACGAATCTTTACTTCTTGGATTCATCATTTCATCCTCCCCTCGCAATTCTCAATTCCCCCCTTCCTCCAAAAAAAACCTTCGACCAGACTTATCTCCCCTCTAGTCTCGCCTAAGCCTCAATAACATTCAACTCCGTCAACTTAGTCTTCAACTCGTCCTTGTCAAGCGCCTGCAGATCCGAGTTTCCGCCAATGTGCTCTTTGTTGATGAAGATGTTGGGGACGGAGCTTTGGTTGGTTTTTTCTTTGAGGTAGGCTTGGATGTCGGAGCCGTCGTCTGGGGGGGAGGGTTAGTGGTTGTGTTTGGGAGAAGGGGGGAGGAGGGGGGAGGGGATGGGATGGGAAATGGAGGAGGGGATGGGATGGGAAATGGAGGAGGGGATGGGATGGGAAATGGGGTAAATGATGGGAGAGTGAAAAAACATACCAACTTGATCCAACTCAATAGCATAAAACTTCGCGTCCATGGAGC
The DNA here is from genome assembly GCA_002946385.1 of Rutstroemia sp. NJR-2017a WRK4. Lineage (NCBI taxonomy): Eukaryota > Fungi > Ascomycota > Leotiomycetes > Helotiales > Rutstroemiaceae > Rutstroemia > Rutstroemia sp. NJR-2017a WRK4. The sequence continues at coordinate 101,963 of NJPR01000023.1, read as the reverse complement.
TCAAGAGCTGCTTGGTAGCTTTACAGTACGGGCAGTAGGATTTGCTGAATACGGCTGGAGGGATATGAGTTAGCACGGTTTACTCACTAGCTTCCGCAACTCCGACAGGGACAAAAAAACATACCAACAGCATTGCTGTTAATAATATCCTCAGCTTTCGTCTGAGCAGCCGACATCCTGGCGGGGTTGATGGCGGTGGTGGTGAAGAAACGGCGTAGGAAACTAATGGTGGGCGATTGTGAGAGGGGTAGACTTTTGGAGGGAAAGTCTACTGGTGTGGAATGTGTTTGGGTGATAGGAAGTGGACTTGGGGATGGGTTGTACTGTATTTATGTGGTGGATGGATGTATGATTTGGAATAGAAACGGTAGTAAGTTGTACGGAGTTGATCTGATTTGATGTGAAATGAGGCTTGGTAAGGAAGATGGTTCTCGATTTTTGGGTCGGGAGCGAAGGGGATTCGTGCTTAGCAATTTCGTGGCGGGGTCTGGATATGGCGTCACTGGAAGGGAAGGAGGGAGGGTGATGACAAAGATGACTTGGGAGAGTCGGGATTGGGGAGGGAGGTGATTGGTTGATGGTTTTGTGTGAGTTATGCATTGATTTGCTGCATAAGGAGCATAATTTACGTGGTTATGAAATGTGCTGTCTGGCTGTCTGGCTGTCTATCTGCAGGAAGCTCGTTTTGTGGTAATTCAGAGTAAGCATCGGGATATCAATATAAATTTTCGTAAACCGTTTGTAGCACGGTCAGAAGAAGAATCCTTGAGAATGCGGCGAATCCGTTCTACTCTCTACTTTCCCTTGCCGTAGTGCCACGCCCACGCCCACGCCTACGGCCCTTCGAGGACCTTCTGGACTAACTTCGGCCCCCAACCACTTCTAAACCTGGCCTTACTGTACGAAGTTTGGCTCGCTAGCTGGCCTTACCGCGTCCAAACCTGGCAGGCTGGCACATCTTTTTGATCCCTCTGTCTTTCCATTCGGATCTTCACCGTGAGGACTGTGGACATTAATATCTGCTTGCTATTCTGACATCGCATGACCAGAAGAAAGGATCGTCAGCTCCACCACCATCGATCGACTGATTGACCGACATACGAAATCAATTCACCCCACCTTCTAAACCCTACCGCACCGGTACCATCCCACATTATTTCGTCGGAAAAGCTACATTCGTATCTAGCATCAACACAAGAGAGTCCACCCAAGCCAAGAAGAGTACAAGTGAAGAGTCCCCTCCAGAGGACTAGATAAAAATCAGCCAAGGTGGCTTCCCGCGCTCTGCACTCGCAAGGTGCCACTCTGTCTTCTGCCATTCAGCGTCTTCCTGACTCTCTTCAAAGCTATCTCGATACCACTGTCCATCATCTCCAATCCGTTTACTCCCAGCTTCCCGAACCCGCTCAGGCATATCTCGAGTCAGCCGCGAAATACACGCACATTGATCAAGTCCCCCCTACTGCACTCGCCGGTAGTGCATTCGTCATCCTTGCGGCAGCTGTCTCGATGAGTCGTTGGGGGAGCAATTTTTGGAGTGGAGGCGCTTCGCGTTTGAGTCCCTTTTCGAGCCGATCGCATCCGCCGGAAGTACGCGAGGAGGACTTCTCATATATAACTAGTGAGGATCTGCAGGAACCTAGGAGAACTTATGATCCTTATACCAGACCGCCCCCTTCTATGCAAGAGGAAGATGATGTTCTACTGGTGAAGAACAAGGGCATTACGTATCCGGTCAAGTTCCCAGCTTACAGTATTGGAGATGGGAAATTACAAGTGAGTGATGTCAGGAAGAGGGCTGCGGCTTTGATGGATGTGCCGAATTGGAAGAGGTTGAAGTTGCTATACAAGGGACAACAATTGAAGGACGACAACACTCTTTGTCGCGATTACGGGTTGAAGAATCAATCGGAGATTCTCTGCATTATTGGAGATGCCGCCAATGGAAGCGATGATTCGGGTGACGATAGCGAGGAAGCCCAGGAGACATCGGGGAAGAAGAAGAGATTCCGCAAATCGAAGAAGAAGGGAAAGAAGAAGAGCTCGCAAAACCTAAAGCCGACGGATGAACAACCTTCCCCAGCACGCACTGCGTCGCCAGTTCCTCCTACTCCAACTACCCCGATCGACAAGCTTCAGGCTATCTCGGATCACTTCCACACCAAGATTTTACCACTTTGCGAATCATTCATTGCGAACCCTCCTGAAGAAACGAAGAAGAAGGATTTCGAACATAAGAAGTTGAGTGAGACGATTATGAATGAAGTGCTATTGAAGTTGGACGCCGTAGAAACCGAGGGAGATCCATCGGCAAGGGAAAGGCGAAAGGCATTGGTCCGGGAGACTCAAAACGTGTTGAATGATCTTGACGCAACGATGCCCACAGCATCCTAAGTACTTCGCACTGCAGATATGCCCGCGAAGTGGTCTTCTTTTCAAACACAACATGGAAGATAATCGGGCCTGCGGGGAATGCGTTTACTTGCGTCATGCATTTGCTATGTATGTTTATCCACTTCTAGGAAGAAGTTGTGGTTACGATTCGTGGACTTAGGCATGGCGTTTCTTTTTTTAATAGACAGGCTATGGGAATTTGATCTTGTGCTGTTGTATGGGAGTTTGCGGATTGTAAGAATGAGCATTGATGTTGTGGCATCGTGGGGGTTAAGCATTCATGGTCGAAAGGGGTGGTCTTTGGTGTGTGTAGCACCTTGATACGTTGGAAAGGCAAAGCATATGCCGTTATTTCTTACATGGTCTGTATAGAGAGGTCAGAAGAATGGAAGCTGGTTTCTTGTACATCGGCTCGCTGACCGCACTCAATGATATGTCGCTCTTGGTCGTCGCGCACTGCGGACACGCAGATGGTCACTTTTAAGCTGTTCTTTTTGGTCGTTGCTGAATGAGATTTCCTTCGGAAAGCAGCGTAGCGACTGATTTTTAGATACTCATCATTTGGCTACTATCGTCAGTAGATAGCTTAATTCCAGCATCTGCAAAATTATGAATTACACGCTCTCAAAGATGGTGAGGTGAGGTCGAAGAAGGTAAGGGTGTGAAAATTTTCATAGCCGCCAAAACGGCAACATAAACGCGGCGTACTTTGCAAACAAGACTTCATCAACCACGCAATGAGTAGAATTAGATAGAAAATCAAGAACGTAGCAGCGACATTGCAGCGGAGATTTTCTCAAAAAATAATCATCGCTTTATTCACCATCTTCGCTGTTGATTATAAGATAATTCTTTCCAATTTCCATGATTGAAGGGTTTGTTAGCCCTGGGACTCGGCTAAAATTTAGCGTAGGTGTCTAAGTCCACCTTGAACAATTAACGAGTATCTGCTTCGCGATTTTCGAAGTAACGACCAAACGACAAACACGACAACCCCCGCCCACCAAAATAACGAAGGTAGAGAAATTCAAGCCATCATACAATTCGGAATCACCTCTCTAACAATTTCTCTACAGGACAGGATGTCGACCTTCGAGCCAGTCGTAAGTGCTCAATCCCACTCCCATCAAATTCCCGGAACCCAATTTCAAATTTGCGACGACGAGGAGCGGAGAGGAGGCTTTGGGGTTTCGTCTTGGAAATACGGCGACGGGATTGGATTGTAGTAGGAAATGGATTGCTGATACTGGTGTTATTTCTATTAGATCACGATCGATGCCAAGGGTCACCTTCTTGGTCGGTTAGCAAGCACTGTTGCAAAGCAGTTGCTCAACGGCCAGAAGATCGTCGTTGTACGATGTGAGGACTTGAACATCTCCGGGGAGTTCTTCCGTGCGAAGCGTATGTCTACACCTTTTCTTGAATCGCGATGGGGGTTTGAAGATGACGATGATGGATATGATGCGATTGTGGGAGGGCACAGTTGATAAATGATGGACACTGACTGGATTACGATTACAGTGAAGTACCATGCCTACCTCCGAAAGATGACCAGATACAACCCAACCCGAGGAGGTAAGAGATCACCAGCAGTCGCCAATTGCGATTATCCGCACTCTGCACATCGAATTCGCCTGACTCATTCATAATAGGTCCTTTCCATTTCCGTGCCCCATCCAGAATCTTCTACAAGACCGTCCGCGGAATGATTCCTCACAAGACCGCCCGTGGTGCCGCCGCCATGGAGAGACTTAAGGTTTTCGAGGGTGTCCCAGCACCATACGACAAAGTCAAGCGCGTTGTCGTTCCTCAAGCTCTGAGAGTGTTGAGATTGAAGCCTGGCCGAAAATACTGCACTGTTGGCCGATTGAGCCACGAGGTCGGCTGGAAGTACCAAGATGTTGTTGCTAGGTTAGTAAAGCACTTTGGGTTGGGATTTTCGCGGACTTGATACTAATGACATTCGGTACAGACTTGAGGAGAGAAGAAAGGTTAAGAGCGCAGCATACTACGAACGCAAGAAGGCCGCACAAAGACAACTTTCTGAAGCCAAGAAGAGTGCGAAGATCGATGATAAGACAAAGACTGAGTTGGCTGCTCTCGGCTACTAGAGTTTTTTGATTCTTAATTGATGTGATTTTGCGCTGCTGGGTGGATGGATCGGGTTGTTTTTAACGGTTTCTTCTTTTCGACAATATCAACGTCAATGCTTTGTTCAACATGTAATGGGTAGATCTCAGGGCCTGGTATTCAGTTACCATACACGACATTGGGAAAATGCCTCAACGGAATTGAGTCTGATAGAGCAAGGAACTCTGTGGTGTATTGCTTCGTCTTGCATGCAGTTCATAGCAAAATGAAAAGCCTTCAGTAAGAACAAAGAGATGAATGCATTGCGTTGGGTGTTGTGGATTGGATGTGGAATTGTGAAAATAATAATGAGAACCATTCTATAGAACGCATCAATGAGGATTGGTCTACGAGCAAATTTTGGTAATTTTGGTGACATGGCTAATTGGGCGTCTGGTTTTACACCAAGTATATAACTTCACAATCATAGAGATTCTACAAGAGCCGCGAAATGTATAGATTATGGGCGGGAGGTGTCCGTTGTATGGAGCGTCATCGTATGCCTTTTGAGACTGCCACTATTGATGTGCTTCTTGGAGAGTTTGTGAACGTCACCTTTGTGTCTTCTTATTCGTCTGGAGATACCTATTTTCGAGATTGGACGAATATTAGAATAGGAACTCGCGACTCTACCACAGCTATCCTGGATCTTGAAGTACGGATTGAAGGATTATTTCATCACAGTGCATTTTCCACACCATCGGTCGCGTTCCTAGTTCCCCGGTATACGAGCGGGGCGGGGAATTACCGAGGCTGGGTTGGTCTGTGGGGTAAGACATACCTCCGCTTCCCGGAGCTTTTTAAGACTTTGGTTCACGAAGCTAGATAATTTAGCTGGCTGGCTTCGTGTCTGTGTTTTAAAAGTGTACGGCTTTCTTTACTTGTACTTTTAGACTTGATTCACCTCTCTTCTCTTTTCGACGGCTACTTTTTCTTTCGGAGAGATTAGAAAATAGGAGGGTAGGAGGATAGATTCTTACATTCCAGCGAAGATCGATACCCTGCTAGAATTTGGACGGGACGGTTACTTCGATAGAGGAGGACGAGGGAAGAGGCTTCACCGCGTTCTTGCATTCACGTTCGCAATTATCAATCTCTCATTCCCACGAAGATCTTGAGCACCATACCAGGATCTCAAAATGTCTGGACCAGCCTCTCGTCTCCGGAGCCTAGCAAACCATTTCCTTCCTTCCCAACCCGCTCCCAAACACCACATCCATCAACTCTCCCCGACCATCTTTCTCCCCCGCGCCGCAGCCATTGAGCCAGATGCTCCGGCTATCTATCATACTACCGCCAATGGACAATCGCTGGCGAGAAGCTACCAGGAGTTTGCGGATCGTGCAAGAGGGCTCGCGTACTATTTTCTCAAACATAAACTCTCGCGCATAGGACTACTATGTCCGAATACGCCGGCTTATCTGGAGAGTATTTTTGGGATTGCGGCGGCGGGGGGTGTGAATGTGGGAGTGAATTATCGGTTGAAGGAGGAGGATGTTATTTATATTTTCGAGTTTGCGGAGGTGGATACGGTGATTGTTGATAAGGAGTTTGAGGGGTTGTTGGAAGGGTTTAGGAGGAGGAACCCGAAGGTTAGGATTATTGTGGATTTGGACACGGATCAAGATGAGGGGGAGTATGATCGTGCTGTTTTAGAAGGGTTGAAGTTCGATAGGGAGAATGGAGGGAAGGATTGGGATGGGTTGCAAGCGCAGTCGGGGGATGAAGATGACATGATAGCGATTCCGTTCACGAGTGGGACAACGGCGAATCCGAAGGGTGTGGTGTATACGCATCGTGGTGCGTATTTGGCTACGTTGGGCAATATTATAGAGTCGGGCTTAAATCATCATCAAGGAAGATGTGGATATCTCTGGACACTACCCATGTTCCATGCCGTGGGCTGGACATTCCCTTGGGCTGTTACTGCCGTACGGGGAACACATTACTGTCTTCGCAAAATCGACTACCCATTGATATGGAAGCTTCTCAAAGAACACCCCATCACGCATTTCAACGCAGCTCCCACAGTCAACACACTTCTTTGCGCCGCAGCCGAAGCAGAGAAACTTGAAAATCCAGTAAGGGTCACAGTTGCCGCATCGCCCCCAACCGCACATCTGTTCGAAACAATGATCAACCTCAATCTTCATCCCGTCCATGTATACGGCATGACAGAAACCTACGGCCCCATCACAAAAGGCTACCACATGCCCGCATGGGAGGCCCTCGACCCCAGCGAGAAATTCAAACGCATGGCGCGCCAGGGCCACGGTTTTCTTACGTCTCTCCCTATCCGCATCATCAAGACCAACCAATCCCCCGAGCGTCTGGAGCCGGTTGCTCGGGATGGAAAAGAGATTGGGGAGATAGTCTTTTTTGGGAATATTTGCGCCAAGGGCTACTACAAGGATCCCGCTGCGACGCAGAAATTATTTGCGGGTGGAGCGCTGCATAGTGGGGATTTGGCGGTTTGGCATGAGGATGGGAGTGTGCAGATTTTGGACCGGCAGAAGGATATTATTATTTCTGGGGGAGAAAATATCAGTAGTGTGGCGCTGGAGGCGGCGCTGGTGAGGCATGAGATGGTGTTGGAGGCGGGAGTGGTGGGGGTGAGGGATGAGAGGTGGGGGGAGAGGCCGGTGGGGTTTGTGACGGTGAAAGAGGGGGGACGGGTTACGGGGGAGGAGGTCCTGAGGTGGGCGAGGGAGGAGGGGAGGTTGGCGGGGTTTATGGTGCCGAGGGAGGTGAGGGTGGTGGGGGAGTTGCCGAAGACGAGTACGGGGAAGGTGAGGAAGAATGTGCTGAGGGAGTGGGCGGAGAAGGGGGAGGGTGGGGAGGGGGAGGGGAAGGGGGAGTAGAGGGGGAGAGGGAGGGATGAAGATTGCTGGGTTGCTATTACTAGGTTGCTAGGATGATTATGAAGTTTATGTATGACGAGAGATGAAATAGGTGCTGTTAGTTATGCACTGCTACTTATTATAGTAGATATTGATATTGATAATGAGATATTGTGGATGGATCTACTACTTAAGCTTATAGTAGTTCTCAAGTATATTTGATGAGAGAAAGTGAAGTCCTAACCCCTACAATCCTCACCTCACCTGAATATAATGAGTAGCTGTTCTCTACTGTGAGAAACTTAACATTGGAAAAGGCAGATAGGGTAAATAGGGGAGAGGAACATGAATAATGACTAAGCTTGGTTAGTGTAATCTAACCTATTCGGAATATCCATTCCTGTTCCGGTTCTTGGTCCTGGCTGCATTTTGTGAGCTTTAGCTAGTCTGCAATATGGATACTATAATCTTACTTCTTTTCTCGGGAGATGGAGATGGAGATGGAGATGGAGATGGATGGATAGAGATGGGATACTGTTTCTGGTGACTATGCGGATGGAGGATGGATGATGGAGGTTCTGATAGTCGGTGCAATGTTTGTGGTGAGAAATTTCAGGGCGGGATGACGCTGGGAGGGGAGGGGAGGGGAGGGGAGGGTGTTTGCTTGGGGAAGGTATGGTAGGAGAGATTTGGTTTACGGCTGGGGGGGAGGGAGTGCTAGCATGGCAATGGGGATGGGATGGGATGGGATGGGATGGATGTAAGAGGATAAAAGGTGAGGATTTTGGTAAGGTATATTGGGAGTTGGTTTGTGAAATTATGCTTAAGCACAGGTAGTGGGTGCTTGCTGGGAATGGCTAAGAGAAATTTGGGGTACGAGAGAGGGTGTTGGTTTACTGTGCTGCTGTCAGAGAGCAGGTGTAGAGCTGGAATACGGGCTAGTTCAGCCGAGTGGAGTGGAGCAGAGCAGATTGGTGATGTTCTAGGGGAAAATATAGTTGACGAGGGGTTTGGTTGGAGGACCTTCAGTTGCGGTTTCTCGGAGGAGACAACTTGGGTGGTATACTGGGACTGGCTATTGATGAGATGGTACAGTACCACGTAGGAGAAAAGGATGCGCTGTGGTGCAGTCTGTCAAGTCGAGGGAGAGTGGGCAGGGGAGTGGGAGTGGGAGTACTAAGGGTAAGTTTAGGCGAAGAGCAGGAAGGAGGCTAACGTTTTGAAGATGGTCCTATCTGTGCGCTTCCATTCAAGACAAAATGTGGAGTCGAGGCCGGGGGATAAATGAGAAGGGAGGAGAGTAGAGAAGAGGGAGAGGGAATGATGAGATGCCAAGAGAGTAACATGAAGAGGAGATGACCGGGATGGTTTTGTTCGGGTAATTTCGATGACTTGGCTCTCTCCTGGACAGGATTATCTGCATCTGGCCCGTTACGAAAGAGATATAGTACAAGACCACAGACTGTCATATCGTTCGGGTCTTCACCTCCCAGTCGCTTGCTGTCGTTGAGTGCTCATTTTGTTTGTTTAAGGCTCGGGCCAATCCGCCAGGGAGGACCTGGATTCTTGTCAATGGAAAACTAATGTTTACGGCTAGGACGGGAGGTTTGGCTGTGAGGAATCTAAGCATGCAAGATCCGAGAATGATCGAGATGGATTGTTAAGGATAGGATATGAGAGTCTAAATTTCAACGCCGGTTACCCTTTCAGCAAGTTTGACAACAAACCTAGCCACCAGTGCAACAACCTATTCCGTACCACACTTTCACAATCTCATGCGTTAACCCTCGTCAACTTAACATTCAGCTCAGGCTTCTTCCAAAGTACATAAATCTCATTCCTCTCCAACCAAGTATCCACACCTTCTCCAGCCTCCAAATCAAAGGTCCATACCAAATTCGCCAACAAAGCCTTCATCTCCGCATACGCCAAGTTCTTCCCAATACAATTCGCCGGACCATAGCTAAACGGCTGTCGTGCCTTCTTATCGTCTCTGGCAAAGTCGTCAGGGTTACGCAGCTGCTGGGTTATTGCCGGGAAGTTCTGCTTGAGTTCTGCCACCTGTTCGGCGTTGAGCCATCGCTCCGGGTAGAAGGAGTTTGGTTCGACGAAGTTACTAGTCGAGTAGTTGGCAGACCATGGGTTGATCCCGATACTCACATCTCCCGGTACGTACTTTTCCTCGATGGTGGTTCCGCCGGAAGGAGTGAGACGCGGCATGGTTGAGGGGGCGGGTGGGTACATTCGGAGACCCTCTTCGATTACAGCATGGAAGTATTTACAAGCCGCGAGAGCATTAATCGTCATCTCTGAGCGGGAGTTAAATCTGCTACGAAGCTCCATCGTCAGGAGTTTGAGAGTTGTCGGGTTCTGGAGCAGGAAGTAGGTTAAGCCGTTTAGAAGGGAAGCGGTCTAATTTATGTCAGTTTTGCAGTTCGGAGATTTGGAAAAACAGCAGGGAGAGGAGGAAATTACCGTTTCGCTGCCGGCAAGGATCAGGATGTTGGCATTTTCATGGATCTCTCCAAGTGTCATTCCACCTGCTGCATCTTTTTGCTTCAGAATATACGTCATGAAGTCAGGCCGATCAGTCTCTATAGCCATCCTACGGTCAACTTTCTCCGTAGCAAGCTCTTTATGGTGTTGAAGCGTGTTTCTCACGCTCTTGGGAATGAAAAGTAGCAGCAAAGGTCCAAACGGTGGGTACTTCCGTGCCTCAGAGACGAAAGCAATGATTTTAAACATCCCGAAGATCACCTCGATCCATGGGTGCAGAATCCCCGTTCGGAGACAGCCGAAAGGCTCCCCGAATGCGAGGTCACCGATCAAGTCAAATGTTGCGAGGTTGTACCAACGGCCGATATCGACACTGTGATCCGTCGATTGGGATGAGTGCTTGATGAGGCCGTCGATAAATTGCTCGGTGTAGTCTTTCATAAGTGGCTCCTGAGAAGCAAGTGCCTTGTCTGAAAACGCATTGGCTTGCGCCCGGCGGAGACGTCGATGGTCTTCCCCAGCTGCAGTGAATCTTGTTTTGGAGCAAGATTAGTGCTGAAATTTCCTATTGATCGGTATAGGAAAGCTTACATGTCAGTATGCTTCCCTTTCAGTGTTCGATTTTTGATGTCCTTGGGGTAGTTCCCCTTCCCGTTCTTGGGAAATCCACAGATCTCTTCCCACGCTATGGATGAGTTGTAATCCAGATACATCGGTCCAACTCGAACAACACTGCCATATTTATCATGTAGTTCTTTCATCTTATATGGAAGATACCCTCTCAACTTCCAATAAGTCATCGGGAGATTAGAGACGGCCCATAGTTTTGGGCCAGGATATCCCCTCAAGGGATGCAAGAAGATGTTATAGAAGATAATATAAATCCGGTAGGAGACGAACAAGCCAACCGTAGCCAACGCGATAGATACTGACTGCATACTTAATGCTTCTCAAATCCAAAGTGATGAGTGCAAAGATGCAACTGAAAGGCCGCTCACTACATATCGGCAAGCTACACGAATGCTTTATACCTGCTGCTCCCGTCAGTAGCAGGATTCCCTGACTGCGGGGCTAAGTGGATAGTCCCGTCTTTCATGCATGCTCCGGTATCAACGGGCAGCGGCAGTTTGATCGGTTAAAAATCGGGGACGCGTAAAGCGAGAGTTAAGCAAACGGGCTCGAAGTCGTCCCCGCAAATTTATGAATAACCTTTTGTAAAGAGACTGTGTGATTGGGGAGACGGACCCCAGCTGTAGCGGATCTGATCGTATGTAGATATAAGGTTACTCAGTGTCTTATCTACCTTCTTTCATAAAACCTTGTTCGGCAGTTAGGCTTTTTCACGGTGACGATAGGGAATTTGCTTTGCAGGCGCAACCAATGGTTTTCAACCGATCTTGGTAGAGTACGACAGCGAGCAAACTCAATAAAGTTGTCAAGGGATATATACTTGGAAAGTCATAGAAGTGAGTTTCTCGTATCGAACTCAAACATATACCAATGACGACACTTATTGAGGTGTTAAATGTCGCAACCAGGGGACTGAGCCTTGTTATACACAACTCGGTTCGTAATTAAGCGAATCCGAGGGTTGAACTATAGTAATTAGCTATTTGTACAGTAAAGTCCATGCCACCTGAACAAAGGTTAAAATTTGGGTCCCAAGACTCACTTGAAACTCGCCTTTATGTATGGAAATGGAAGGAGAGTAATCTTCAGCACTTCGGTGCACTCCGACGGAAAGCGTCGCTTTCTAAGAAGCTTCCGTAGGAGTCTAGGACGGCGGGATGGCAGAAGCGAACCTTGCTCCGTAATGCCGACGATTTGAGTTGGTGTGAAAACTTATAAGTATAACTGTATAAGTCGATTGAGGGGTAACTGGGTGAATGTATATGCAGTGAAATGAGGGCGTGTTGTGTGTGGTAAGGTGCCCTGGTGAATGATAGGTCGTTGGCGGCCTACTGGAGTGACTGAACAATGGAGATGAAAGAAGATGGCTTAGAGGAATTCACCTTGTGAACAAGACTCGTGGTCTTCAAACAACTCGATAGAATTATTTATTTAAAACACCACCTCTTTACTATATTTTCCCTCACTACTCAACCATCATCCGAGTCCCAAGAATCCCAGAGCTCAGCAACACTCCTCAACTTATCAATATTTTCCTCCTGTCGAAGAAGATCAAACACCAAACTTCAACCATGGACGCAGTAGTGTACGCCCTCAATATGGCCCTGAATGTACTCGTTGGTATTCCTGTTATCGCCGTTTGTATCATACTTGCCATTCCTTGCTTGGCAATCCTGGCATTGCGCATCATCCTACCCGTATTCTGCTGCTGCTTCTTCCCGAGTTCGTTGATAGACGCTATCACTGATCGGCTAGATGAGGCGATAAAGGGTTCGCTGATGCCGTCAGGATTCATTTATGACAAATTTGACGAATGGAAAGATAGGTGTGGACGGAAGCACGAGGAGAAGAAGCAAAGAAATGAAGCCCAGCAGCAGGCGAGGGAAGCGACTGCAGATGTGGAGGCTCAAAGAAACAGAGGGGTTCTTTAAAACCGGGTAGCTACTGAAGACGCGACGGCTCTCGAAAACAGGCTGCTTCGTGAAGCTAGGGAGACTCTTCAAAATCGTCTGAGGATGGCTCGTGAAAATCAGGAGGCTCAAGTGAGGGTGGTTCATGAATGCACCGCTGCTCATGAAGACTTGATGGCTCAAGGGGCGGCTCTTGAAAACAGGATGGCTCGTGAAAATATAGAGGCTGACGATCTACCACCACCTCCCTACCATTCCCTCTCCCAGCAATGATGGGAATCGTATATCCCTTCATTATACTAGATAACTTGCTCACCAATTTGCCTACGATCATACTAAATGAGAAGTGCTTTCACCGAAGCAGGTTGCTGCTTTCAGAAATATAAAATTCATAAAACAGCCAACTTCTCATTTCTCAATCAAAAATTTGTCAAACAATTCTACTTCTCTCAAATATATTAAAAAATATGACTAATTGCATATCTTGATTCCCTCTGATAGTTCACGATACATACTGCATGCAACCCGAAGTTGATATCTCAACCATCTTACCAAATTTTCCTGACAAGTTATTAAACACCTAAATCTTCTCTACTTCATCCAAAATAGAATAAAATAAGTCTCCGTAGTAATCTCAGCCTTCCAATATCATAGTATATGCTTTTAGAGCCGATCTCGAACCTTCGGTGGCAGTGCCAGTTTGTGAATTTAGCGGGGTCTGCACAGTATCACCTGTTTATGTCGGCGATATTGACTGAATATACCCGAGATATGAGTGTATGCTGCGGCGAGGGCCTGTGGAATTGAATAATAGGTCCTTGGCGGGCAATGTTGGCCTACTGGAGTCACTAAATAATAGATAACAAGGCAGATCTGAGTGAATAGTAACGGGTGGCTCGGAGCTTAGAACTTCTTTGTATAACCTATAAGACTCCAAGGTCCTACAACAAAGAGATGAAAGTGGATACTGCGCCTCAACTATAAAGACACTTCTGTATGAAAGAATTAAACAATCACTGTTTGTACTATGAATGAAAACAACAATGATTGTTTTCAAAAACAGCTCGATAAAACTGTATATTTAAAAAGTCCCACCTCTACCTCTTCACCATCTCCTTTCTCAGCATTCAACAATCATCACAACTTCACAAGAATCCCAGTGATCCCAAGCACCACACGGACATTCAGCACAAGAGTCCCAGTGTTCCCAGCCAACGCAGCGATATTCATCAACTTATCAATCTTTTCTTCCTACCAAAGAAGTTCGAACACTAGACTCCAACTATGGGTGCTGTCATCTCCATCATCAAGTTTACCGCCGGCTTTATATTCATTGGTATCCCCACCGTTGCCGCTGGCTTGATCCTTACTGCAATTAGCATCGCACTCATCCCCGTGCGTATTGTCGTAGAGCTACTCTGCTGCATCGCTTCCCTTGGGTGTTTGCTAGTAGACGACGACGATGAAGTACCTAAGCCGGTGGCTAAGAGTCCCGGTAGCGGGCTAGAGCGGATGAGGACGTCGCTTGAGGGATGGAAAGAGAAGTCCGAGAGGAAGAAACAGGAGAAGAAGGAGACTAAAGAGGGGCGGAATCAGGTGTTTGCAAACAATGAGACTAATGCTCAGCTTAATGAAAAGTACGGCATTTAAATGCGTGATGGCATTGGCTGGAGGAAGCAGAGTGGCTCGTGAAAACAGGGCGGCTCATGACAAGGCGGTTCATGGAAATGGCGAGATTCAAGATCCACCACCTGTTTGCGATTCCATTAGTCTCTGATCGAGATTGAAGCTCTCCTTCTAAATATTCATGATGATTCCTATCTGGCTACCAACTCACTTTTTTACTTCCATATGAATGATACTGAACGGTCCTTACTCCAAAAGCTAAAACAACTTTCAAAATAAATAAAAAACAGCCAAATTCTTCTCATTTGTCAATCAAAGCTTTATCAAATAATTCTATATCTCTTATATCTATTAAGTATTAATTTTGTGACCAAGTGCATCTTTTCTACAATCCGCAGTGCACCAACCAAATGTTATTTGATTTATTTCAAGAATTCTGTGAAACCTCCATGTGAAAGAGATCCACGTGGGAATGCACCCATTTCCGGTCGTCCGGCTCACTTACGAATGTACAGGAAGGCTCAAATTGGGTGTACTGCGCCTCTTAAACGGACTGATAAATGGTCTATAAAAGGTCTCTAAGATCTTGTAGTTAGCCAAAAATAATCATCACTTCTTACATCTTACAAATTTGGCAAATCTCATTCCTATACGTGACTCTCTCCGTCCCCGCTGTGATCTCGGGTCTTTCCAGTATCATAGTGTGTGCTTCCAAAGTCGTTGTTACAAAGAGAGGAACATAGACACTAGTACACCACGCCTCAACTACAAAGACACTTCTGTATGAAACAATCACTGTCTGTACTGGAAATAACGTCTTTACTGGAAACAACAATAGCCGTTTTCGAAAACAACTCGACAGAACTGTGTATTTAAATACCATCTTCACCTCTTCACCATCTTCTTCCTCAACATCCAACCATCATCACAAGAATCCCAGCATTCTCAACCACCTCAGCGATATCCATCAACTTATCGATCTTTTCTTTCTAGTACCGAAGAATTTCGAACACCAAACTCCATCTATGTGTTTGACAACGTCGTTAAAGGAATGGAAAGAGAAGAGACAGGAGAAGAAGCAGAGAAAAGAAGCACAAAAGCAGGCGGATGAAGCGATCGCACAAAGGGAGGAGGCTCAAACAAACAAGAGGGCTTCTGAAGGCATATGGTCGTATATTGGAACCCCGACTCCTGAATACTTGAGGGCTACAGGCATGACATATGATGAATGGGCAGCTGATGCCAGGACCCGGGCGGTTACTCCTGCTAAGGCCGTTGGGGCAAACAGGCCAGCTCTTTCATCTCAGAGGCATCACCTATATTCAAGTTACGAATCGAGCCATAACATCTGCTGGGGCCATTATCCATCATAGGAATTGCATAGATCCTTACTTCCCGATTTGTCTACGATCATACTAAGTAAGCGGTGCTTTCACAACTATCAAAGTTCAACCAACTTCTTCTCATTTATCAATTAAAAATTTATCAAACAATTCTGCATCTCTCAAATGTATCAATTAGTATTACCAATATGACCAAGTGCATCTTTTTCACAATCTCTATAGTGCATAACCTGAATGTTATATATCAAGAATTGAAGAATCTTGCCAATCTTGTTATACAACCTACAGCTTCTCTATTTCGTCCCGAATCGTCTGCTATATAACAATTTCCGTCCCCGCTGTGGTCTTAGACATTTTCCAGTATCATAGTGTATTAGTGTGTACCGGCAGAGTCGTTGCGGCGACAACCTTGAACTTTCGATGGCAGTTTGCGGTTCTAAGTTCCGAGGCTCTATTTCTAGTCTACATCTTGTTTTTTCTTGAATGTTGTCCTAGAAAATTTTATGTGGTTGCCTATGGACTAACATCTACCCCGCAGCATTATTCATATCATTTAAATGTATCTCAAGCCTTGATTCTGCGGCTCCAGCAGATATGATGCTGTGAACTAGTAGTGCCAGTAGGCGAATGTAGACCACTGGCACTGTCAACACCTATTCTCCTGGATTAACCGATCAGAATTTAGATGCTTGTAAGTTATACTAGACAATTGGATCTTCCCTGTATGTATATTGAAAGTTATTCGGATACTACCCGCCGACAATTTGAGTGAAATCAAGTCTACTGGGGTGCACAACTTCCATTGTTAGATCTACAGCCTACAGGACAGTCTAGAAACATATGGAGAAGGCCCAGTGAATCAATGATATGACTTACTATCCAGCAGTGTCCGCTCAACTACTAGTCTACAATACCGGTTTAAACAGATTGAATCTCTACAATCTTTCTTTTATGTAGTGGTGTACAGGTCTAACTGGCCTTTTGGGCCTCTAATACGCCCTTTTCCGAATCCTGATGGGTATCTTAGAACTAGGAGGCCAATCAGAACTCTTCCAGCCAAGGCAGTTTGATATTTCTACAGCTGTGTATTAAACAATACTCACTTGGTGACTTGGCCAAACCGAGTTGCTTGGATACTGAAGTACTACTTCTATTTTCAACTGCACACTCTCCTGTTCTATTCACTCCTCCTTGGACAGTTAACTCCTCGCCTGAACAAACTCGACCATCTCACTACTTCAATCTAATGTACAACTCCAGGACTTCCTTTGTTCCATTTCAACATAGTGATGCGTCTGAAGTATTTGCTTCATTATCGAACGAAGGCAGTACTGGTATGGTAGTTAGAATCCTCTCACGCAGTTTCAATCAAATCCCATGACCTCACAGGTGCGAGAGCTCCACAGCTGAAATTCAAATCCCACAAACTACCCAAACACCAGAACCACCAGAACCATCCTCCCTCCATCTGCAACCATGGGGGCTGTCCTTTCCGTTCTCAGCATCATCTTCCATACTCCGCTCACTATCCACGAGTACCTTGTCCACGCATTGATAATGCTCGGCGAACATATGGTACGTCTCTGCGCATCAGTCTTTCGAAAGGTCCTGGTCCCATTCACGAGAGGCGGACAGTGGTATCAGAATTGGAGAGAAGCGAGAAAGGAGTCAATTTTTATGGCCGAGTTGGAAAAGGAATGGGCGAAAAGCAAATATAATTATCATGAGAGTGATTCTGAATGATGATTGGATGGTTGGACGAAAAGGGGCAACGGTGGATGCAAGAACGAGAGAACTGGAACGAAGCGGGAAGACGAAAGAATACATGATATGGGAAGGTTAGTCGCTAGGGAACTAGATTCGGGAGGCAAACTCAATGAAAACGTATTTCTCTTCTTGTTACTTCTTGTTATGAACTTGTTGATAGAATGGAAAACTGATAAAAGCATACATGACTTCGAACTTGTGTTTGCGTGCTCTGAAATGGTGACTTGACAAATGTAGTGAAATGGCGCATTGAAGAGAGAGATATCAAGGCGATTTGGTTGATAATTGTGCTCACTGAGCTGTTGTTGTCATCATTTCTGCAGGTACTAACTTGTGCCTTGATGTATAACGATTGACGTATACCGACCGAGTAAGGCTACCTCCATCGAGATCCGTCAGGGACTGTATGGCCATAATCCTTCCTATGCTGACCAGTGGCTATACGTTGAAGGTGATATTCGGATGACATAGATGCCTGTTTGTAAGCTCTCGTGCTCATGTCATATCGAACTTTCGAAAGCCCAAACTAATCGTAAATGCAAGTTTTACGAAATGTATCCCAAGGCAATCTCCACACGCAAGGATTTAAACACAGGATATTGGAATCTTGGCCTGGGCAAAATGAAATAAGTCGAACGGTGAAGTCGTTGCCCTGAAAACGAGTCTTTGACCGTACTTTGACCGCTGCGTCTGTTTCTTGCCACTTGAATTTTGCACGCAGCTATTCCACCTCAGCTCCTTGTTCACTTCAGCCAAAAAGCGCAGTCAACGATATAAAGTGCTTACTTAAGCATTCTATTTCCGGGAGCTACAGTAGACCGACAGCATGTTTTAAAGCGTGTCCTAACTCTTGCGTCTGAAATTGTCCAGACCACGCTCAACACGAGGCGACTTTCGATCCCTCTCCACCTATGGAGCGAGCACCGGTTAGAATGGGGATTTAGCGTACGTTGAACGGGATCAATCGCTGGCCAATGCGACAACAATTCCAAATGTACGTGCACATCCCACAACCAAAGAAATGGCCCATCGCCTACGAAATACCCACAGCGGTAAACTTTGACAGTTGTTCTCATGTCGTCAAGTGTCGCTGTGTTAGAAAAGTCAGTTTTCGCGAGTTAGAAAGCAGAAAGGAGGGAGGCACAGCAGTCTTGCACTTCTTTCAATCGCGAACCTTATTCTTTTTTCTGTCATCGACTGTCACTATCTTTGCGCTCTTGCGTGGCCTTTGATATAGGTATTCTGAGCATTAGGGTTACCCTTGCGAGTTTATTCAGCTCTGGATGGCACAAAGAAAGATCTACAGTGACCTTTTTTCGGACTTCCTGGCGGTAACTTGAGGTACCGTGGACAATCTCGCTTTGCGGTATGACCTGCCAAGAGTGGGCTGCCCCTGGAGGAACGGTACCAGCCGCCAAGAAGACTCCACCTACTAGAAAACTCACCAATTATGAAGACGATCGATGATCATACACTGGCAGTTCTTTTGTACGGAAGTATTTATCACATATTTGAATAGATACCACTCCTTTTGACAGCAAGTTCCTGGTGACACTTCCTTATGTAGAGATACAAAATGATCCTTCCGGTTACCAGCCGTGATACCTACCAACGGATGCAGACAGAGTAGCATTCATGCAAGGCCCTGAAACGATTCCGCACGCTTTCAAAGTAAGCTTATTAGGGTGCCGCTGTCCCTCCACAAATCACAGAGCATTGACAATCTCGCTACAGAATACCAGTTCTCCACTCACATGTGTTGCCCTGGTACGATATCACCAATGGAGGGTGACATCTCACGGAATGTACATGGGGCCGGGGCAGTGCTTCACGTAAATTCTCGCCCTAAATCTCAGAAGGGATCGTAACCCCCATAATTTTAGACACGATGTCCAAGGTCTGAAGCATGGCTTCTTCACTTAGACTAGGCAATCTGGGCATTCACCCAGGGCGCTTGTCGAACGCCATTCAAAAGGTCCACACGCCGTCATGGAGTTATTCTTCTCTTGACGACTTTTCTGAACCTTCTTGTCTCCAAGTTCACAGCTGCTCATCGAAGGAAATTTGGAAAGATGATCCGTTTACGGCAGTGCCTCTTCGCACTTACGTGCATTCGCGGATTCATTGGCCATGTCGCTGCGGAAAACACTTATGGTGTTGAATTTCTCTATCCAACTGAGGGTCTTACATTGCATTATATGGACATAGTGAACGTTACATACACGTCAGGATTTCCCTCGCCTCAGATGTGGGTGTTCTGTAGCAATGCCTCGGATGTCACTGCTTCTATAATCACAGGTAAGTCTGCGCGAGGAGCATTATGAAGGTATATAGAGCTAGAAGCTGACTTTAATCTTTTATATACAGAGGAAAAGACAACTTCTCTACCATACAATGCCTCAAAGCTCATGCAAATCGACTGGGTGGGAGGATCGCCTTGCTGGTTCGATTTAAAGCCAGACAATAACGGAGGAAAAGGAAGAAATAGTCCACAATTTGCTGTGGATCCAAGCGCACGACCGACACCCATAACAGTTGGCCTCGAGCAACCTACAAGTAGTACTAGCACTACATCCACAAGCACATCTACGACGGAAGCAGCTACGGCTGGAACGACTACGACGGGAACAACCACGACTGGGACAACTACAACGGGATCATCCACGGGATCAACTGCATCCCAATACGCCACAGGAGCATCAGCCATTGGAACAGCATCACCGAACTCGAGCGCTAATACCAACCCCGAGTCTGCATCTTCCTCTACCAGCGCAGCAGCTACCGCAAGCAAAAGCTCCGAGGGTCTTAGCACCGGAGTCAAGGCGGCCATTGGAATCGCTGTTGCTTTGGGCTGTGTAGTTATACTCGCATTGGCGGCATTCTTCTACTGGCGTAGGAGACGTGCCCAAAACGCACAAAACCAAATGCTGGTGCAGCACACGGAACAAGACCTCAAGGCCCCTGAGGTATACACTCCAGACTACAAGTCACCTCCAGTGTATACTCATACCGCGCATGAAATGTACGCTCCGGTCACAGAGCTGCCTGCTTCTTCCGATGGCTTCCATTACGAACTTTCTGGTAGAGGTTCAAATGTACCGAAGGAGTTCGGCGGGAGATAGTCATTCCCGGAGAAATTGAATGTTAATGATGGATTGTGGAATGTATTATTACTTTTATGGCGTGGTTGGCTGGTACTACAGGCGAAGGAAATCTTGGGCTTGCAGATGGCGATTATAGATTTTAATCTATACACAACAGCTCATAACTTGTCGTTGGAAAGAGCCTCGATATGAGCTTCTGAGATGTCAAGCGACATTTACCAAAATTTACTCAATAGCCGGTCAT
The DNA here is from genome assembly GCA_002946385.1 of Rutstroemia sp. NJR-2017a WRK4. Taxonomy (NCBI): domain Eukaryota; kingdom Fungi; phylum Ascomycota; class Leotiomycetes; order Helotiales; family Rutstroemiaceae; genus Rutstroemia; species Rutstroemia sp. NJR-2017a WRK4. The sequence continues at coordinate 81,479 of NJPR01000023.1, read as the reverse complement.
CACTGGGTGGTTGGAGTTCAGACTGTTCCCTGGATGTGAACACGCGGTCGTATAAGTGTCATGCAATGCATGGATTGCATTCGAGAATGGAGTCAGGAGAATGTATATATCATGAAGTTTCCGCGGCCAACCGTCTTTGGCCACAAGATTACGCCGGATGGAAATGTGCAGACGGAGCTCTGGTTAGATACCAGTATGGAAACAGGTATACGAGCGTTGATGCTCAGAATAACGGTCATCGACTTTATATATTGTAATATGCATAAAGCAATATTTATTTTGTACCATTCTCTGCACTTTCCATCACATGCTCTTCTTGTAAGAGCAATATTCCTCGAGACGTGCTTGAAGACCAGATATTTACTTCTTTGACGCTTTCAATTTCTTGCGGATTATTCAGTTGCATCATGATTAGCTACCCTGTCGTCTATATGTCTCACTAGCCAGTCGACTACCACCATTCAAGCAAGTTGAGGATTCAAGGATTGTGAAACGTTGTGCGCAAGACGTCAGTATCAGTTCCATTTACGAACATATGTCTACAATTTGTCATTCCGTATCTTCTTCGTCAAGTAGACAATGGATCTCGTTGATCTTGGCCGCGAGAGATAATTTGATTAGCTCATGGAGCCAAGCATCAAAGCAAGGATGCGAGTGAATCCTCCGGTCACAAATCTATGTATACCATCATCAAGCGCTAAGAAGTGGAGAAGAAAGAGTTCGTGGAGTTTCGATAGGACTCATCACCTTTATTCAAACCTCCTGCTTCCTCGTTTCATACTGTTTTGCGAGAATGGGCCATCAGTTCTTGGCTGCCGATGAAGACTAGACCTGTACAGCTGCTGGATTACCACACATAGCTTCTTTTTCGGCCACGCGAAAGGCTCTTCATCTTTTTAGATATGTATCGTCAATACCTAATACGATAGATAAGGAAAATAGGAAGACACAACAACCAGATCAATCGTTGACCACTATACACAGTTACTCGCTTTTAAGTGCAATTCCGTTCGAGCCAGATACGCTGCGAATAATATTACTTATGATGGATAATGACCAACATTTTCACGCAATCAGCTGCGTGGAGAATATACCAGCAATTCGATACTAAATTATATCTTCGCATGCAGTACATTCCTGCAATTCTATAATAGAGTACATCCTCAAACCAACTCCATCCAGACTTCTACTCGCAGGTGCCACATATTCACAATCCCACCGCCTTCCTCCCCGTACACATAATCCTCGGAATACACAACGCCGCCCGCCGCCCCCACACCGCCTCCACCAACCCCCAAAACGTCTCCGCCGCCTCCCTCATCCCCAACCCCATCAACCTCCTCGCAAACTCATCCATCGTCCACAGATGCTGTTCATTAAACGCCCTCCTCAACCCCCTCTCATCACCATACACCTTTCCCCCTACATCTTCAAACCCTTCTTCCCTCCACACACCCGGAATCTCCACCGTCCAATCATACCTCCCCCCCACCCACGATTTCTCTCTCAGCTGCTCCAGCGCCGGGGCTTGGGTTTCTGGGGTTGCTTTTTTGATACTCATGTCCACGGTATCTAGTTCATTCCATTGGATACATCCACCTGATTTTAGCATCTTCATGATTTTCTGCGCGAGGGAATAGACTTGTGATTCTCCATCTAGAACGAGAACCACCAAACGCACATGAACGAAATCGTATTTCCCAACCCTCTCATCCGGGACCTCGTCGAAGATATCCCAGTACCGAATATCTACATTTTCAGGAAGCCAGCTCCTATGAGGGACCTGCTCGAGATCGTTATCGAAACCGTGGAGTTGTGCATCAGGGAATCGAGCAGTCAGGCGCCGGTGTCGGTGGCGAGGTCGGCGATGAGGGGGTGGGGGGGAGGGGGTTAGGGGATATGGAGGGGTGAATGCTTAATTGGAGAGTGTCTTTCCAGAGGTAGTCTTGTAGGTTGAGGCGGCAGGAGGAGAGACTCCAGTCTGTTTTAGGGGGAGGGTTGGTCATATTTCAGGAAGAAGAAGGCAAGTTTATGTTTGGATTTATGAGGTTAGATTATGGGAGTGATCCGCGGTTTTATATTTGAGCTCGTAGACGCCCGCTTGAAGTTTTTGCATGTTATTACCAACTGTTGTTGTATATTACCCCGCAGATATGGAATCACAATGAGTAGGGTTGGGTTGTCTTGCTACAGTACATGAAAAAAGTCAAAGTTGTTAATTATATTCTAAAATCCACGAGAAAGAAAAAAAAGTAGTCCTTGCAAACGCATAGCGGCATAGACCAATCAACACACTGGGCCGAAAAATATCAGCCTGTCTCATTAGTCCGAAAGCCACGTCGCAACATGCGCAAGTGCAACACATACACATACAAGATACCATACACATGTAGTAGGGGCTGTCCCAACATCTCGTGGACTCACCGTTGCCGTTGTTTGTTGGCGCTCTATTGTCCGTACTCGAATCGCTACCAATCACCGGCATCATGGTGAGAGCAGGAGAATATCCAGCTAGAAGAGTGCTAGAACTCGTTGACGACGCATGGCTGCGGATGCTACCGTTTGCCTCGTTGTTTGTTGTAGCTCTATTATCTGTGCTGCCGCTTGCTTCGTTGCTTGTTGATTCTTGAGTCTGTATGCTCTTATTATTCTCCGTGCTCTTATCGTTGCTATTCTCTCCCTTCATGGTGGGACCACCAGAGTATCAAGCCATATTCATGTTTGCAAATTGGGATCTACTTGTTTTCCGTTTGTGAAGTTTTTCGCTGAGAGGTGAACCTTTCGTGGTTGAGGCATGACAGGACGAAAGACAAGGAAGGCTGAGGGGAATAATCAGTTAGGATAAAAAAGAGAGCTATCAAGAATAAAGAAAGCAATATATACCTGAAAGAAAGGATTGTTTCGATTTTCTACTCAAATATCTCGAGAGTTGTTCTGGCCCAGTGTACAGTACTAGCGGCTGTCTTCGAACGGTAAACTTGCTCTTTGTGGATGTGCAAGATGTAGAAGTGATGATTATTATCAGCTAACTACGAGCTTTTATAGACCATTTCTAGCCTTTTTGAGTGGCCAGATTTACATACAAACAACACAAACTGAGAGCTTCCATACATTTATAAATAGACCTGGACGAATGGAAATGAGCACATTCCCAAGTGAATATCATCCGAAAGGGCCTCTCACAGGATGTGTTAAGGAAAGCTAGTATCCTGTTCCCTCTACAAGCCGAAACCGCATATAACAAGAGAGCTTCACTTCAATGAAAGTCATACAGTGACTAGATAGTATTCTTCCAAGTAGTATTCCCCTCGTCACAGTTATACACCCAGGCCTAATTACCCCTATTCCGACCCTATACCGAAGCGGGACTCTACAGATACAAACACACAACAAAGGAAAACATCACTAGAGTAATGCCCTCTACATCAAATTTTCGATAGAATTATATATCAAGATGAATACGAACCCTCGCCAAGCCGCGCCTCCTATTTAACCGACACGCCGACACCTTCCACGCTAGATACTCCTAGCACACTCTCCTATCATTGAAAACTCTACCCGCTTAGCGCTCAAGATCCTGACTCACGCGTGCAAATCTAAACGCAAAGGTTGGGTTTGGACAGGTAATGGACTTTACAGCGGTTATGAGCATAGGACGAGACTGAGACTGTGTAGGCTAGAGTGGGGATCGTATTTAATTAATCAATCTGCACTCTTTCTTCTGGATAATCACCCACGCAGTTGTAGCTACATGGATACCAGCAAACCCAAGAAAAAAGCTACGCATTCAAACTCACTCAACACCTCTATACCCCACCCCAACAATCAACCTCCCCTCCTCCCTCACCTTCCCCTCCGTCGCCAGTTTCTCCCACTCCTCCACCCACCTCCTCTTCTTCTTCTCCGTCCCCTCCCCCTCCCTCCACCTCCACATCCCCTCCCCCTTCACCATCTCCTCCCAAACCCTCTCCCCTACCTGCACATCCCACTCCCTCGCCCCTTTCAACTCCCCCTCATCCTCCCCCACCACCCACCCACACTCCGCTAGTGGCGTCGCAGCAGGAATATCCCCAAAAATCCTCGTCTCAAAAACCTTAATTCTCTCTAGTCCCGCTTCCCTCATCATCCCCTCCAAACTCTCCGTCCCTGTAATCCAATCCCTTGATGCGCCCATAACAGGGATATCGAATTCCTTCGCCAATTTCGCAAAAATCCCTAACCCGATCATACTCCTCGGATGCGGGATATCAAGTACGATTCGTCCGCCGGGTTTGAGGTACGGGAACCAGGATTTGAGAGCGTGGAGCGGGGAGGGCAGGAGAATGAAGGCGGAGCAGATGGTGATGATGTCGTAGGTTGAAAGGGAGGGGAGGGATGAGAGGTCTGTGATATCGTGCTGGGTGAAAGTGATTTCAGGCTGTGGGGGTGGGGAGGTAGGAGGAGGGATCGGGTGGTGGAGAAGAGGTTTGGGAGCGGGGGCTGGGGGGATTTTGGAGCGGGCGATGGAGAGCATGCCGGGGCTTATATCGATTCCGTGGATGACGGAGAGGGGGGCGTGGGATAGTACTAGGCGGTGTTAGCTTTCAGGTCAACTATGAGAATTCTTTTAACCAATAAATGCCAGATTTATGCGACTGCTCTTCAAGTCTTGTTAACTGCATTCAACTACCGCTTGGTGATTGACATTGCAAGTTTTGTGTCACACCTCGAAATGGTGACTTCCTCATCCTCATCACTTCAATTCACCACCTCTCCTCCCTCACCCAAATCTCCCTAACTCCCTCCTCCCCAAAGTAGACCCAAAAACAAAAAGCTCAACTCACACTCAAACCCCACCAACCCCGTCCCACACGCCAAATCCAGGAGCCTCTCCCCCTCCCGCGGCTCCACAAACCCTACATACTCCCTCGCCAACGTCGCATGAAACGTAGTATGCGTATCGTACTTCTCCGCGCGCCCATCATAATGGTTCGCTATCGCGTTTTCTCCGCCTTGGAAGACATTTGCATTTGTTGTTGTCATTTTAGATTTTTAGTTGCTTTGGGTACTGTATGCGAGGTTTGGTTTGGAGATTGTGTTGGAGGCAGGTGTTGGGGGATGGGGGATGGAGGGGAAAAGGCAGTGAGGAGGAAGATGGAAGAGGTGATGAGTAGGAAGGAAAGCAGATGAATTGATAAAGATGTGGGGTGAAAGAAAAGTAGAGAAACAGTTTACGTTAACAAGAAAGAAAAGATCGCCAAGAGATATGTCATGCTCCTGCTTAGTGACCCTTATGCATGCATGTATGTTTCGTCGATCAACCCCGCGTTTCTCCACTCGGATATTGGTTGGTAAGCTATCATTCTAGCTCTCTTCTGACTTTGAGTAATAAGGGAGGGTAGTTTGGTGAGATATTTGTTCATGATTGAAGAGTATATCGATTATCTGACTTATTCGTGATGACTCTTAACTCAGGCTAGAGCTAGAGTAAGACCTCGACGATATTAAGTTCGAGCAATGAGGGAAAGATGCACCGTATAAAAAGAGAGCACTCGCTACCACAAAGCTCACTTCATATCAAGTACGTTTCCCTGGAGACGACGTATGTCTGTATCCTCCACTTCAGATTCGATATCAATAGGTGAGATTCAATATCATTGATCCGATATTTACACAAGAATAGTACCATATCTCTTCTCTTCTCTTCTCTCCTCCTCACTTCTCCTCTCCCTCCTCCATATCCCTCCACTCAAGAATCCTATCCCACCATTCAAGAATCTTAGCCCACCCATTCCCTGCCCTCAAAGCCAGCATATCTATCTGCTGCAGCCAAAACACAAAAACGCCATAACACGAGATATCCCTTCTCAATCCTTCCTGCCCATAGGGTATAGACACCGCTAGTAAAAACGATCTTCAGATTCTTTCCTCCCTGCCTTCCATATTTCCTGTTCTCCGAATTTTCAATAGATTACCTCCGCGTAAGTAACTGGTATTAGTATATATACACCCCTTTTTTTCATCTCCCGATTTTCGATTCCTCTCTGTCCAATGTCCGTCGACCCTCTCACCCTAAACCAACCACCCCATAACCATCGTCCACAGCACCATCAGCAAAACCCCCTGTCCCCCCAACCCTACAACAACACCTCTCCCCGCCGCACCCGTCACAGCCGCCGCAGCTAAACTCTGATTCACAAACCCCGGCCCACACTGCACATTCACCTGCGTCGCAGCATCCACATACGTCCCCGCAATCGCGCTCGTCCGATCCGCACTCGCCGCCTCGTACACCTGCATCGTGTTCTTCAAACAAGTATTACAAGTAGGTTGGCTCCCTCCAGGGAGACTCGTATTCAGGGGGAGGAAATATATGTAGGCGTCGGAAGGGGACGTGCTATTCGTGATGGCTTCCGCGTAGCAGTAGGCGGAGGTTTCGGGATCTTTGAGACAGGATGCTGTGTACAGGGTTTTGTAGGCGAGGAGACCGAGTCGGGCTTGCGTGATGAGGGGATTCGCGGCGGAGAGATCGCTGGCGCAGGTGTTTGTTGCAGTGATGTTGGCGGCGAGGGAGCTCATTAGGTTGGTGCAGGTGTTGAGGTTGGCGGAGCAGGAGGCATCGAGGGTTTGGGTGATGCGCACGACGGATTTGGTGACTTGGAAGAATGACATGGAGTTCTGTTCGAAGTATCAGGTTAGTAATTGGACGATTGGCATGGGACGTAATTGCGCAGGGGATGGGATGATGTCGCAAAAGGAGAACTTACTTGGAGAAGTAAAGAAAAGGGCAAGCACGATTTGAAAGTTTCATTCGCCAAGAATCCCATCATGAAACTTGAGCATGTCGAGGTAATATTCGAACTGAATCCGCTATCAAACGGCGTTGGCAAAGAAGCAGCCGTCGCTGTCGCAGCGACCGACAGGCCGCTGCTCGTCGAAGATCCCGCCAGTGTGCTTGTTCCCGAGCTCGTAGCCGTACCCGTACTTGTTGGAGGAAGAATTGTCGCGGTAGATGTTATCGCGTTCGACACGCTAGAAAGCTCGTCATTTGTCTCGGCTGCGGCGTCTGCTCTGCGGTGGAGATTGTCCGTGGTGATGAGGATGTCGGAAGGGGAATCCACAGACGAAGGAATTTTGGAACGAGGTGCAGGTGCAATGGCGTGGTCCGGATTGAAATAGGGTCGTTGATCAACTACTATGGTTCCAGATCGAGCTAAGCGGGCCAGAGTGGATTGGAATAGCTCGGGCACCTCTTTGGGTAGTTCAAGCATTCGCTCTTCGATGTAATATTCGGCGCGACATGTTGAGGAGAAAAGAAAGATGGTCACTAATATTATGAAAAATGTATGAGGTAATCTAGGCTGTGGTGAAACGCGGCATGGGATTTTTGACGATTGTTGAAAGTGAGGTTTGGGATGACGGTGGTTGCGTGGTAACGAAACAAGGTGCGGAATCCTCTCGTTGATGGTAGGGGTGGTGTTTTGTGGAGGAATTGACGAATCGTGCGACGTCGAATGTGTTGAAGAATTGATCGAGGTCTGTGAGAATGAGCAATGCCGTGGGAACATCTTCTTGTCCATGGTTTGAATCGATTCTTTTCCAATCATCTTAAAAGAGTTTATAATCGTGGTTCCAGCATCCCTTTGCGAAGTTTCGACAACTTTGTGTAGTCGTCGGAAACCTCAAGATGTTTGATGTTCGTTCTCGTCCGGGTACTTTGTTAGAAAACAATTCGTTCCAGATAGTGAATTGTTTGAGATGAATAATTATGACCTGTGCTCCTTCAAGATCCTTTCCGTCTCTCTCATAGATCTCGTCCCGAATGCGATTGCGATGAAAATGATTGTGTGTGGTTTTGCCTGGTCTTCGTGAATGTTGGTTTCTTCTTTCGCGAAGGGAGAGGCGCTGGCGAAAGATATCGAATCGTGAATGTCGGGGGCTCGAGATAGAAAAGAGTGACTGTAGTTGGAAAGACTAAACTTCGGTGAGTGAAGCCGATGATACAAGAAATGTATTCGTGAGATCAACAACCGGAAGAGATGTTGGCGTATGACCAGGTGATAGATATTATCGTTACTCTTCGCTCCCCTCTTCGAAAAGCCGCTCACACAACTCCACTTTTGGATTGGTGTTCCTTCGCGACGTATATAGGCAAAAGGCAAATGAGATATCTTTCTCTTCGAATCAGAATCAATCACTTTTACCACCGGCTACGAAAAGGAACGAACGAGTGGACGAACAAATGCAATAGTTCAAGAAGTTATGAGACCAGGAAGATTTGGTGAGGGCTTCGATAGATATTTTCGCTCTCCCCCAAACAGCATCTAGAGCTAATATGCGTCTTTCCCCTTCTAGAGTACATAATTAATGTTCCGGTGTTACCTATGTGGCAGTCGACCAGTCAAAGCATTTTTTGCCCTTTCCCTTAAGAAGCGCCTCTCTGCGCCATGGGTAAGCACATGGAAGAAGGAAGAAGCCAATATTGATTGATTGTTGTCCGGAGCTGGAAGCATCTGTTTGTCGTGCGTGTTGCAACTTGCAAGGTTGGTTGTTCATTTGTACTCGATGTTCTCAGTTCAGTCATAAGTTAACCGCCCATCAACAACCATTCGATCCTCTCCTGAAGCTTCTCAGCTCTTCAACTACCTCAACAGCAATCAACAATGAGACCCTCCCCCTTCCCCTCGAATCTGCGCGCATCAACATCGATATGAAGCAATATCGAGCAACATCAACGCATCTCTCTTCCAGCAAATAAAAAGCGGAGAAGGGGCCTCAGCATCCCAGTACACACTCGTTATTCGACCCAATTCTAGATCTATGCACATCCTAGCTCCACGCGCATGGCCCCCGACCAGGATAATTCCAAGTAGTGTGTCTACGAGTGCGCCATCCCAAAGCCCAAGCAGACCTCCTTTGGGCCAAGGTCCTTTCGGCCAGGGCCCTTTCCAGCTACAGTACCATGGAAACGGCCATTGTCCAAGCTACCCTAAGGTTACTTCCTTGATAACAAAGTGGTATTGACTTTTTGGTTATTCCACCGCACAGAGATTCTCCAAGTACAAGTACATACTGTGTACTTTCTGCAAACTCCAGGACCCTCAAATGGCCAGATCAGGATCAGCGCCGTGAAGCGGAAAAAGATCATCGCGGTCTCGAATCATGCAAGGGTTCTGACTTTCCCCCTCCCGCGCACCGCACCAAGCACCAGGAAAATGCAAGGAACGAACGCAACGGCTTTTCGCATCAGTCAGCTCAACCCCACGCGAGGTTTGTTGAACACTGTACAGAGGTGAGCATTGTTTGTTTGTGGCTTTTCAATTGATTCTCACCTGCATGCTCACTGCTTTTGGGCTTCTGGGCGTTCAACCCATTTATTCAAGATTCATCTAGCCGTTGCCCCTGAATCTGACCCGTTCCGTTCTGTCTGCCCAACCTCATTACAATTGCCTTTTTGCGAAAAGCATCTACAAAAGTATACACTACTTCCAGTTCAATTACCTACTCCAATCCAAGTCTTTCAAGCCAAGCATCCAGACCTCAAGAAAATGTGCTCTTACTTACCTACCACTCACTCTCTCTTACTACCAAAACCGTACCAAATCAATAGCGCAGCCTTACAAACTAATGCAAGATTCCGAGAATGGGTGCCCAGTTCAAGCGTAGATGATTGCGTCGTAAGCCAAATCTGTGCGCCACCAATATTGTGATTTAATTTTCCACATCTCGGTCGCGGTCGTATGTACAAATCAGTCCACGCTACGATACCGTATCCATCCACAGAACAATACCATACCGTCGCGAATTCGAAATCCTCCCGTCGCCTCCATCCCATCATCCTTCCGGTAGCAAGCAAACTCGCGATCAGCGACCGTCCGGCAGATCCAAATCCTCAAGGGGGAATATCGCGATCGTGCGTGACAATTGCTACTCAACGGCTTGGGCTGTGTTCTGTCGTGTATCTAGTGGTGCACCTTCCTTCTTGTCTGTCTTCTGCAGGGAGGATCTATTCTTGGGGTAAAAGTGATGGTACCTTCCGCTTCGGACCGGGAGTGGAGTTGATTGGTTGAGGTAACAAGTGTCATGTGATTTGGGGCGGAAATGTTTTTGTTGCACCTCTCATTCTCAATCTTCAGCCAGTTTGACGCAATGGGCAACAAATATCGGACTTAGAAGGCCCTCGGAGTTAGTCACGCCCACGATACAGAACAGCAAACAACCAATCATCTTAGCTGTATTAACACATTATTATCTGGTTATTAGTATCTTTGTTGCATGTCTCTAAAAACTGATAATATTCTCATTTGGACTGACAGGAATTGAATGAATCTCTGGCCAAATGTCACCGTCAACAAACTTGGTCAAGAGACTCAAGCAATCTATTGGATAGTCAGCCTACATTGAGAACGATTTGTCGAGTTGGAATTTTCCTCCATGATTAAAAAGCGATCATGTAACGGTGAAGTACGTCGAAAGCAGTCTGTCTGATTCTCCCATGGTGTTCATTATTATTGTCGCTACCGTCATTTGAGGTTCGAAACTGGCGACACTTTTGCTGGTCCAAGCTTCTGGCGACATGGTGGAAAAGGTCCATCAAGAGTTACACTGCAAGAGTTACACTGAGATGTGCAACAAACTCTTGACTCTTGGCGATTTGATTGCACGTGAGTCTGGGCCAATTAGGTGGGACTTTTACTTTTGGTCAAATTCGGTGACTACTTGTGAACGTATGAATGTTACTGATCCATTTTGTAGAAGCTGTTTGCTTGTGCGGATTCCCTGTGGATATGTCACGATTGTTGAGAAGTCTTCGCGACAGCCTGAGCTGGTCCGGCAAACCATTGTATCGAAACGTCAACGCCTGGGAACCTCCAGTTAGGGCTAGGAGGAACCTTGTAATTATCATCCAAGGTGAAAATCTCTGTAGGCTGTTGGTCCATCACTAAGAAGGCCCGCCTAAAGGCTACATTTTCCATCTCTTCGGATAAAATTCCTGCATCAGTCATGTCTTGACCTTTATGGCCGTGGCCCGTTATCAGAGTGTTATTTCCCCGATTAGGCGCAATCTTTCTCTCAAATTATTGTTTCTTTTCTGGTGGAATCGATGAACATCATCACAAGTGTCCTTGAATCAGGCTTCACAGGTAACCCTGTATAGGAAAAAGACCAAAGTGAAGGAGGACTCGAGAAGTACCTAAACATGCAAAAGGTGAGCAGTTGGTCTGCATTTAAATGGCTGGGATTTTGCTTTGTTTCTTACAGGCGTTTAAAACATTCCTGACTACAACACGATAGCTTTGAGTTTCCTTTTGCTTGTATTTAGCTATCTCTTAATCTCTTCAGAGAAAAATGCCAAACTCACAAACCCCATCTCCAAACTCGCCGATGCGTAACGATGGTAGTGAGCATCATCACCGCCGTCAAAATCATCACGAAAGAAAGCCCCCTCACCACTCCCCATCTAATTCTCGCCCTAGCAACCAAAGACATCGTTCCTCCAATTCTCACTCACGATCCCGCTCTCGAGACACAACAGCAACAGCACCATCTCAACACCCCTCCGCATCCCCCACCAACTACCGCGCCATCCTCCAAGCCCAAAAAGTCAAAGACGAACTAGCGCTCGCGCAGACCATCCGTCACAGCGGCAGCGAAAGAGTCCAAAGAGGAAGACGAGCCTGGGAGGAACAGGAAGCGAAAGAGAAGCTGGAGGGGATGGGTGACTTACTCGTTCCTATGAATGAGGAGAGTGAGGGGACGCAGCATTTGAGGAGGGGGGAGGAGGAGATCACGTTTTGCGAGAGGGCTTTTAGGGAGGAGGATGGGGTTTGGGAGAGGAAGAGAGTGGAGAGGATACGGAGGGAGGAACGGAGACGGAAAAATGAGGAGTGGGCGGAGAAGTATGGTAGGGGGAAGGAGAGTAGGTTTTTTGAGAAAGGGGCGCTGAGGAAGTAGGTGCTGGGAGATTGAGGTGGGGTTTTGGCGGGTATGATGGGATATAGGGGGGTTGTGGAGTTTAGTGGGTATCTACTTGCTTTTGCATCGATTTATATCCATTGAAATCATTTCAATTATTGCTGAGTTTGTTTTATCGATTCGTTTCGAGTCGCATCGCATCATACCACATACTAGGAGTAAATACACTCTTGCTTATATTATTTTAACACTCGAAGTAGTCCTTCCCGTTAATCTACTAGAGACAAGTTTGGAGGATTTACTCATTGCAAGAACTATCATATGAATCCATACCGGTCAATCACCACCGCCTTTCACAAGCCTTCCGATCGACCAAGTCGAATCTCGCTACCAAGAAAGCAACTACCGATCAGAACCCTCAATACCGGCCTCCCAAGCAGAAAATTAATCTAGACTCTCCGCCCCCAATTATGTTGGATGTTGCGGGCCCACGGTCGGCCGGGATGTCAGCCCACAGTCGTTTGTTGTTGGCTAAGTACGACCACCTATGCAATATCTACCGTATTAGTAATTGGATCATAGATCATGATACGGACTTTACATATTGAAACATATCTAATGCGGAAATAAACCGCGGGGTATATAGCGTAGACCTTCTTGCAGGCAGGAGATGAGATGCTTGGAGCGTGGGAGGGGGGCAAAGAGAGGGTTATAAGGAGGTAGAGCCGAGATTGAGATCCGGGTGTTCCAGTTACATCAGACCAAGTTGATACGATTAGCTGCTCAAATTTTATCTTCATCTGCTTCGTCGCTGGAGTTTTAGTCGCCTGTATCATCACGCTTCACGCTCCGGTTCCTCTCCCGCACACCCCATATCTCCACATCCTCCACAAATCCTCGCCACCATGTCTAGCAGCTCAGTCATGTCCACAGATCGGCCGCGGGTCCACGCTGTGATATGGTTTCTGATTCCAAGGGCGTACCAATTCCATATATTTGAAGAGTCGTGAATCTCGGCTAGCTCTACTACCAGCCAGACTGGTCAATGTTGAGGAGGTATTGAATACTAGAACATAACCGTCCGTTATAAAATCAGAGGGATCTGAAATCCCTGATTAGATAGTATGAAGCAGTAAAAGAAAGGGCGTCTTGATTCTCGATCTCTCGATTAGTTGGACTTGTCTCCTAATGAGTTAACTGTAGTATCTTCTTTCGATACTTCTAGTCTCTCGGGTCATTAATGATGTTAGTTTCATTTGGAATCATTCCACACAAGCTACATATTAATCCATTTATACTGATTGCAATTCCTCCTCCAAATTCAATGTAGTAATGCGCAACTTACACACTGTCACGATGATCTTCTTAAAAAGAGCAACACTTTCAGTTCACCAAGATGCAATGCGTGAGATATTGAAACGACAGTGCAAAACGAAAACTGGAAATTCAGATGTTGGCAAGGTCCACTGGTTGCGGTTAAGTTCTTCACGAAATACAGGCGCTCGTGTATCTTCGCACGAGGTCTCCGATTTAGCGCCGACATCCCATTCGTTAAGTCGCTTACGTCGGTTGGGTAGGCCGTGGCTAAAATATTTCATGGAATGGACTTTGAAGCTGTAACTCACGACGCAAGAGTTTTCATGCACGAACTGACCATATCCATTCACGAGCTGCATTAGAAAAGCTTTACCCACTTTTCAATGGGTGGAATGAGAATAAATAACTAAGACGAGTTCCCTTCGCTTATACATCACTTCATTACAATCATCTCCATCATCTACATATCTATATTCGACATCAAATCATCCATCTACTTAAAGCTTTCAATTCGCTGAATTATCATATTCTTGAATCTTTATCGAAAACTCCATCTAACTTCAAAATGCCTTCTACAAATCCCACTAAGACCACTCCTGCTGCCAGTGCTCCTCGAAAGTCTAAGATTTTCGGGTCTACAGGTTCTAGTCATGCTGCTGATTCAAAGCCTAAGCCTCGCAAGTCTCAAATTTCTATTCCTGCTGCTCCTTCAAAGCGTAAGGATTCTGAAAGTACTGATAGACATGATGGACTGAATTCCAAAGAATCTGGTACAATGGAAGGAGTAAAACAAACGACTCGCGAAGAGACTGGATCGTTGCTTAGTATACAGGAGGGAATGAATTCTAAAGAATCTAGTCCATGGACTGGAATGGAATATTCGGCCACTGGCGGACTTTGTTCAATTCATAGAAAGAAGCCTAGCATACATGATGGAAAGAATTCTACAGAACCTGGTAAAATGACTGGAATAGAATTTAACGTTCCCCAAAAGATAGCGCCAGATTATTTCTCACAGGCAGAACCATTAGATGACAATGAACTGGCAGCTATCAGGCGCCGCGGCCGCAAAACAGCTTCTCAGGGGTCTACAAGTCGAAGTTCATCGCAAAAGCGTGGTGAAAGCCAGTCAGGAACTTCTCAAAGCAAGCGAGAGGAAGATAAGGCCCATAAGAACAAGTCAGATGTAGTTAAGGCACCATCCAAGAAGGCGGCCGGTGAGCCAAGCACTACTCAAAGCAAGCCAAGCACTACTCAAAGCAAGCCAAGTACTACTCCAAGCCAGCCACCGCCTGGTAAGGTATCATCCCAAGCCCAGAAGACCGGTAAGCCAAGTACTCCACTGCCAGGCCTTCAGCAAAGTAAGTGGGGTACTCAAAGCAAGTAAGGGGAAGATAAGGCCCACAAGGACAACTCAAAGGAAGTTAAGGCATCATCCAAGAGTCCGAAGCCCGCCGGTGAGCCAAGTAAGACGCATACCAGTGGTCAGAGAAAGAAGAAGGCTTGATAGCTCTAAGACACCATAGAGAAGCGTGGTACAACTAAGGAGTCTGGGTGTTGATTAGCGGGGCAGGGAAAAGAGGGGGAAGGAGAGAGTCGGAGTTCCGGTTTTGGCTTTAGCTTTAGTTTTGATATTGGTTTGGTTGGATTTTGGTTTTGATTTTGGTTTTGGTTTTGTACAGGTTATGGGAACGGAATCCGGGAAACATATAGCATAGATTTCGGGAAGAGGAGTCGAAGCTTGAGGATGTTCAAGAGTCATTCGCTTATTAGAAAATCAATTCACAAGTTCTTGTGAATCTCTTATTCTCGATTTGCGAAGATGGGCCATGATGACGAGTCTGAATACGAATTTTATATCGCTTAGGTCAACACCATGACTCCAGCCGAGGCCGGAAGTCATGGAAAATGAGAGTATATTGGAGATATACAGATAGAAGATTGAAAGACTTTTTCTGCCCATAAGCACTACTTATTGGATCATTGTTTGGGTTGAACACTGCACAGCCTACACTCCATAAGATAGGAAATATATATTAGGCAAACAGATCTTTAATTACTACCAGGACATACACGACTCAGAATATCTAACTATTAGCTATATAAATCCAGCCAACTCCATATCCCTCTTACTCAACCGCTGAATGCCCTCCCCTCTATTCTCCCTATCCCTCTCCCCCACCACCGCCTCCACCAACCCACCCACCCTCTTCTCCTCCTCCTCTCCTATCATCCCATCCAAACCCAATATCTTCCCACCCAAAATCACCACATCCAGCTCCTCCGCCACATCTACCAGCTCATCCTGCCACTCCTCTTTCTCCGCTCTCTCCTCCGAAAAAATTTCTACCCCTAACGCTTGCCTCAATCTGGCTACTTCAACCAGGCTATCGTGTCTTGCAGCCACACCCTCTGGCCCCACTTTGTACCAGTCCAGTGGGCCGTTTTTAAAAGTCCCGTTTTGCGCCCAGATATAGATGTTGATGTCGGTGATGATATTCTCCGGGGGTGTTGGGTCAAGCGAGGAGGTGGAGGGGGTGATGGGGGTGAAGGATAGGGATATTTGGAGCTTTTTACGGGGAAGTGGGGTTTTGGGATCGGGACTAGAGGGGAAGTTTGTTAGTTCATTCGAAGATGTGGAAGGTATCTCGGGGTAAAGTGGATTACGCACTAGATTATGGCAGCGTGGGCGCGTTTGGAGGGCTTGATGCCGTATTTGTCCTGAAGGCGTTACCGTATGGTTAGCATAAGATACTGGTAAAATAAGTTATATTAAAGGCTTCAACTCACAACTTCCCCCCTATTCCATCCTTCCAGAGCCTTTTTAATGACCTCTCTCTCCTCCTTCATAGCCTTCATATTCCGCGGCAGCGAATCCCGTAAATAAATGATCGTAATATCATCTACTCCACCCGCGGAAAGTATATAGTGACATCCGTTTTCAGGTAGTGGTACAGTTGACTCATCTTTTTGCGCTGCGGATTCGAGCTCCTCGGCAATAGGAGTAGGCGGCTCAGTCACAGGCGAGTCAAGCTCAACAGTTGGAGACTTTGGGGCCGAAGAAAGTGCGCGCCGTGAACGTCGGGGAGGTTCAATCTCAACAATAGGCGTTGGCGGCTCGGTGACAGGCGAGTCGGATTCTGTTACCGGGGATTCAGGCTCAACAATTGGTGACCTTGGGGCCGAAGAGCGTGCCCGTCGGGAGTATCGAGGGTATCTAACCTCGGCAGGGGGAGTAGGAGGTTCGGTAATTGGAGATTCAGGTTCTGTGACCGGCGACTCAGGCTCAATTATCGGAGATCTTGGAGCTCGCCGTGAGTATCGAGAAGGTTCAATTTCAGTGATTGGTGTAGACGGCTCAGTAACTGGTGACTCAGGCTCAACAGTTGGCGATCTTGGAGCCCGCCGTGAGTGTTGAGAAGGTTTGCCCTCGTAGACAGGAGTAGGCGGCTCAGTAACAGGCGAATCAGATTCTGTAACCGGCGAGTCAGGCTCCACAATCGGAGACCTTGGCGCCCGCCGCGAGTATCGGGAAGGTTCAATATTCGGTACGTCGGATTGCGGTGAGTTCCGACGAGGGCGTCTCTGTGGTGAAGGAGAAATCTCGCGTTTGCCTTGCGGAGGTACAGATCGAGCTTGTCTGTGCGAGCCAGAAGATATACCTTGAGCTGGTTGAGGCATGGGTCGTTTCATTACTTTTGGAACCCCTCCCGTACTGTTCTCCCTACCATATTCTATCCCTCCCCTCGATCTCCCTCTTCCTCTCGCATCGATATCCATTCTCGGATCTAACTTCCTTTGCCCATCATGATGACTTCTCTGTCCTGGATTCCATCCTGACGGCGACGAATTGTTCCTAGCATGGGACCCTAGTCCAGGTCTTTGTCTCGGTGCTGGAGGACGATAGTAGAACTCGTTTAATATTTCTTCATAAGCTACGCCATGATATTCGATTTCATCCCAGCGCTCTCTCTCCTCGGGAGTGAGTTCGAGGAGTTCGAGCCGGTTTTTGAGCGTGTGGACTTCAGTTAAGAGATCATCTATAGGGGGAAAATTGGGGGAATGAGATGGGGTGTGGTAAGAAGCTTGGAAAGATGAGTTGCGTGGTGAGGATGTAGATCGATAGGAGCCGTAAGGTGGGTTGTTGAAAGTACTTTGAGAATGAGATCGAGATGAAAAGGGGCGAGATGTGGGATGCCGAGGAGGAGAGATGGGCGGTGATGGAGGGAGGACTTGGAAATTGACATTGGGGTCCTGTATAGTATGACTACCATTATTTTTAGATTGCCGAGATCGATCTGTAATGAAACTCGATGCAGATGACTGGGCTGTGGGAAGGGATTTCGATGTGTCAGTCGCGGTTCTTCGAATGGCCGCTTCGGCTGATTTTGACCATCTCGCACTTGGCTTTCCTGGAGTGAACACTGAAGCTGGGAGAAGTAAATCCGAGACATCAGGTGAAGCAGTAGACACAGGTGCAGGTGTAGATGTCACTGAAGCTACTTCTTCTACCGGATGTACACTTGGCATTCGAAGCTGAGGGCTAGTGATTGGTGCTGGTTCGGGTGCCAGAAGTGGTAAGTTAGGTGTCTGAGATGCCGGAAGGCCAACCGATGGTGCAAGGGATGGTGCTGGTTCCAGTGAAACGGGTGCAAAGAGCTTTTTGTGAACTTTGGCCTTAGCCTTAGACTTTATGCCACGAGGCATGGCGAGATGTTATTCATAGAAACTTTCCGTGTCTAATACGGTGATTCAAAGACAGCATGACTCTTCCGGTTCAGTTGACCTGTCTTGCGATGATAAAGATGAGGTGAAAATGATGGCGAGGATTGGAAAGGTCGACAGCTATGGTTGACCAACAACATAACAACTTCATTCAGCGCTGGTCAATGAGGCTTTGCAAAAGCGGTCGCTGTAGGCCACTAAACCGACCAAGAAACAGAGGGAACTGACAAGAGATGGAAACTCCATTCATATGCGTGTGATTTTGGTTAACTCATCCATGGAACGAATACAACTCTCCAGTTCTCCACGAGATTGTTGCAAATTTCGTTTTAATGAATGAGGTTAATTGCGTGTGTATTTGTAAGACTTCGAAGGTTGTGGAGTTGACCCCAACATCTGCTTCATTTCCAACTCGTCTCCACGATCCGAAGCGCGGTGTCGAGTGGCGCATGTAACAACCAAACAACCCAACCAACATAACCGCCCAACTCGAAACGTACTTTACTAAACATGTTTTAAACTGAGTAGTCATCATGCTGTAACATCTTATTCTTTAAATATTATAATAATAATTATAATAATAATTAAGCTAAGAAAAAGGTTATTAGCGGTTGTTGGAGCGTAATATGGAGCAGGACCCCCACCCCACTACATATCTAGATTGACCCACAACAGACCTCTCTTATACTCTTATTACACTCGTAGAAAGTACAAAAAGTTAATCAACTAGCTCTACTACCTTCTCCCAGACTTAAATATCCATATATAGTCCCACCTCATCAATTATCCTAGCTATATCTTAGCTATGAACATACCAATGGGCGAGTTGAAGAGCTGGAAACCCATCAATAGGTAACTAATTCGCAGCATATCCTCCCAGTGATGTATAATTCAAACTAATTACCATATTATCACATCAAAAATCCACGTAAATCACTCTGGTAAGGAGAATACAAAATACTGAAAACACTAAGTCCTACATAACGCTTCAAGGACCATCAGGTAGGATGTACTGGATATAACCTTCATTAATATTCCACTTCGCACCATAACCCTGCTTTCACGGCTCTCATACAACTCATCTTCACGACCCTGTTTCCGCATCTAAACATCTATTAGCCAAATCCCTCAAACTCATTCCTCACCTAACTCACCAAACCCACTACACCTCCCAGCCTTACACCCCTCACACAACTCCGTATCATGCGGTTTTCCCTTTGGGCCCGAAAACGGAGGTTTCTCCACCGATATCCCCTCCCACTTCCTAATCCGATACACCACCCTCTCCGCATACGAACCATCCAGTATCGGCCTACTGAGCCCATTACAGCTCCTACAACGCTGATGATATACTCTCGCATTATATTTCTTCCCCGGGTATAGACGAATCGTGATAGCGATTCTTTTACTAGCCCATCCGCCAGCACTACATGCTGAGTTGTGGCATATGAAGCGCCCCATGATGTTGGTGTCGTAGTCTTTGATGCAAGTTGTCTCGTCGTCGGTCGCGTGGAAGGAAAAATTGAGGTTCGATTCCTGGAGTAAGGGAGCGACGGTGTCGTGGAGGGAAGGGTATAGAGACCATTTTTTGGGGGAGCGGCGTTTTTTAGATGGCATGGTGAGGGGAGGGGAGGAAGATGGGGGAGGTGGACTTGGTGTTGGATTGAAATAGGGAAGGCGAGGAGGGGATCGTATGGGGATGGAAACTCTTGTGGATGAGAAGTAGTTCGTGAAGCAGGGGCCGGTTATCTTTTTAATCATCTGATACATCTCCAAGATCTTTGTTTCACATCTGAAATATGCTCATTCGTTCCTATCATGTATTCTGTAATGGTAGAACCGTAGAAGTCAGAGATCAGGAACAACAGGTGAGACATAACTCAGTCTTTACTCCTAGCCTCCTAGTATAGTATTCGCCCCCGATGAGAAGCAAAAAGTTCTTTATTTGAGAAAAAGCAATACTTCCTATCGCATCTAAAATTGTTTACCCTTGTTCTTGTACTACAACAAATACTCAACCCATCTCTACAAACAATTTATAACGATTACTTTCGACAATTTCGATATCATGATCAAAAGTCTAACGCTATATTCAATCTTCGCGATGTTCTTGAAGTGCTATAAGTATTTGGGATGGAGGTGAAGATCAGATCAACCAAAGTAGGCCGGGAACGTCTGAAAAAATACAAGGCACTCTCCAGAATGCTGGAATATATCTCATATAGCTATCCAAAGTGACTGATCATTTTGTGAGGAGTAGCATCAGTATGTTCCCGATACTTTAACATCTTGCCATATATAGATATGAGGATCTCAATATCAGCCACCGTAATACTGAGCCCCACTCTCAATGTAATCTGTTGGATATAAGATAGTTTGTAGAGAAAATATTATTAATTGGTGATCGCTATCATGCTATTTTGTAAAATATATATCCGAAGAACCACTGCTCCATCGCTATGCCGATCAATACACTCTTAAACCAATCATACACATCCCACAAACATACAATCATTCCCCCCTCCTCCCTCCCGTCCCCCTGGACAGGACATCCCATCCATTCCCCAGCACCTCACCTCACCCCAAGCCCGTCCCATCCCCTCAACTCAATCCCACCCCCACCCTCTCCCTCCACGTAACCAAATCCCCATCCATAACCCACCCCTCCACCCTCTTCTCCTCCCCCTCCTCCCTCACAAAAGCAAACACCTCCCCCGCCCCCGTCGTCGCCAACGCCCCAAACTCTTTTCCTTTCCCCGCACTCGTACTCACATTCTGCATAACCCCCGGCCTCCCGCCATTCACCAACCACCCCTTCGTATTCCCGCTCCACGTATCCACGCGAATGCCCTGATCCTCCAGACTCAGGAGATTAATCCACAGCTGACTGCCCCCTTGCGCAACCTGTTTTGCCACGCTGGCGGCGATGGTGGTTCCGCTTTGGAAAGTTTGGTATTGTGGGGGGTGGCTGGGGTTGGACCAGCCGGTGTCTAAAGGGGGGAAGGGTGATGTTAGTTTTTGGTCTTGTGTGGGCGCGTGATGAGAGGGTATGTTGGAAAAATGAAATCAGGAAGGAAGACAAACCTGGATGCCAGAAAATATACATCATCCCCCCATCACTCTCCTGATACCAAAGATTGGCGCGAATGCCTACATTTGACGGATCCGTATTATTCTGCAGCGAAAAGCTCACTCCCAGGGATTGGCCCAGCAGCTCGGTGGTGTTCCACTCCCCATTCAGCTCCGTTTGGTTCGCGATGCTGATGAAGCCCTGCGTGTCTTGGTACGCGACAATAGTCGTGTAGGTGCAAGGTATGCAGGGATTGGCTAGCGCGGCGAGGTTAGAGGAGGCATAGACGTTGATGTTTTGAGCGGAGATGTTCCCGGGAGACCAGCTGGAGGTGGAAGAGCTGAAGACGAGGTTTTGGAGCGTGTGGGTGTTGTCGATGTAGAAGAGGTTTATGGCCTGAGAGGGGTTAGCTTGGGTTGATGGGGTATGGACAAGAAGATCGAGGGAGCTGTACCACAGGATCTAGACCAGGCCTAGTCACGGCAGCGGCGAGAGCTGAGCCGTTGTTGGCTTTAACGCCCAACTTATTAGTTGTCCATGATCCATTATCAGATGTGCTTATACTCTCTATGAGCTCACCCGAGCTGTCTTGGTAGAAGAGATGCGTAGTATTGCTCGAGCCAGATGGGTAAGATACCGCGGCCAGACCACGTGTAGGTAGCGGACCTGCGGTCTGTGATGCAGATGCAGATGTGCTTGTTGTTGTCCGCGCGGAAGCGGAAGCTCCAGTGGCAGTGCCAGTGGACTGCGGCACAGAATGTGTCGAGGAACTTGAACGCTTCGTAGCGGCCAAGGCCCCGCCCACGGCCGCAGCAACCACTACTACGATTCCAAGCGCGATACCTCCCACAATTAACCATTTCGTGCGCTTCGAAAGCGAAGCCATACACCCTCTCTTTCTCTTTTCCTCAGACACCGGAATCAAAGACGAATCGATGTGGGTGTTCTCCGAGATAGGCGAATAGAACGGCACCTGCGTCGACGCAATCTCAATCCCATCATGGCCCTTAGGGATCCCCCCGACAATTTTCCCATTTTCAGGAACAGTCTGCTTTCCATGATCGTAAGTCTCACGCTGAAAGACCTCCAAGTTGCTGTACGGCTCGCTATGGGATGCCATTGTACGCAAACATGAGCATTTGTGGCAGGCCAAGTGAGCAGCAAAAATAAAAGGTAAGAAACACTCAGATTGACACAACAAGACCTGGCTATGTATGTCTTAAAGTCTTTTACGTGTTGAGCACAGGGCAGAGGCATCCTGGCCGCTGCCGTTTAGGGCTGACCGCCAAGTCCACAGGATCCATAATCCCATTGTGCAAGATGGCAAATGGGCGAGTCCCTTTGGCTGGTATGCGAGCGGTAATATCAAGCTTGCCCCATTGCCAAACGAGATTGGACGGGAGGGCGTTCGGACGAGCGCCGTCGGAAGGATTCACGCTTGTGGTAGGACCAGACTAGCACATTTCTACGTACAAGCTGAATTGGGGGCGGGTATGTTTTGGATTTGCTCCCACCCGTACGTACGGATGAGGCAAAAAAGGGGGTAGATTCCTGAAGCAGCACCGTAAAACGTGGCGCGCGACAAAAAACAGTCCATAGAGCCACCATATCAAGTATAGCAGATTGGTGCGAGGTGGAGTTTCATGAGTAGTATGTGAGGGAGGCTGTGATATTTACTAGGAGTGGGGGTTTCGGTCTAGCGAAATAAGGTTAAAGTAACGAAAGCACAAGGTCGGCATTTAGATGGATATGACGAATCATGGACATATATAAACAAATATCTTCATAATCACTTCACCAATATACATGCAGACTGCAAATAGTGCCCCTTTTAATTTGATTTCATTCCGTTCCATACTAATCATAACTGATCTGGTGTGGTCTTAAGTCCATGCTATATTTTATTTATGATCTTAAACCCTGTGCCATATTCATCGTACTCATAGCATTCAACTCCAGCCATTTCAGACCGGATGAGAGCCGATCAAAAAGGGTAATCCCAACGCTACCAGAACCGTAATGCTCCCTACCAGCCGAAAGTCCCAGTCCGATCCATAGTTATATGCTCGCAAACAAATGCTGCAATTTCGTCTCATTCATCATATCAAGTCCAGTCCCATCCCCATCCCATGTGCCATTCCCATATGTAAAAGAGTCATCAGTCCATCATCTTGATCTTCAAATCCCACTGAACCTTCCACCTCCGTCGTTATCCTCCACTCATGGATGAGAAATGAGCGAAGAGGGTATGCCTAACAGCAACCACAACAATAAACGAACGTGAGTGAAAAAAAGAAACCCAGCCTATCCAATTCAAACCCAGAGCTCCCTCCCAAACCAAACGACCCATCCTCCCAAGTCCATAAAACTACAAAAACGTTGATAATGACTGACCAAATACCGATATTGCCCGTAGCAGACTGACTGAGAAGAGAAAATAAAGCGAGAGAAGAGCGAAGAGAAATTTTTTTGTTATCTTATTTATTTTGCGGAGCAAATAAAGAAAATGTTGTAGACAATTTCAATATCTTCTCTCATCTTCGTCATCTCAAGCTGACTGCTAATGAACCGTCCTCGAATTTGGTGCGCGTTATCTCCGCAAGGCAAAGAGAAAAATTGCGATTGAAAAAAAGCCCGCGAAAAAGAAAAGTGGGGAATCATAAAAGTGCTGTCGTTACTGTATCAAAAAGGTGTATAATGGCTGAAAAGTCGGTGTCGGTACAAGAAGTGTAATTGTATGTAGCAAAAGATAGAACGGAAAAGAAGTGGAGAAAGTCCTTATCATGCGTAGACTTCTGGCCTACTACGATGAGGTATGTAGTTAGGATAGTCGCGCTGACCCGATTCAGGAGCTCTTCGCTCAGTACTGTACGGTGTGTTCGAAGAATAAACAACCTTTTCGGGTGTGATTGCATTGGCATACGTTACATTGTATGGCACACCGCGACTGGCATTTCGAGGAGCTTCGCGAGAAGGTTTGGGTTGGGCAGTAAGTACGATGGGCTCCGGCGGCTCAGGCGCTGATGTGGGGTAATAACCTCGTGATTGAGAACGCGCCTGACGCTGACTGCTTGCGCCATTTCTGGCCAAAGGCGGGCGACTTCGACGTGATGGTGATGGACTTCGATTTCGTTTGGCGTAGATGTCATCGCGCGGATCGGATCGAGGTTCAGAACGATATGTTGAACCCTTCAGCTCCGTCTTGCCTCCATTGACGACGTAATGCGTAGATCGACCCGGTTGAGCAAAGGCCGGTGAAGGCGATTCAGAATCCGATGCTGATTCAGACTCGGACTCTGGATCCATGGGATAAGCTCGACTTCTATCCCGACCATCCTTTGTGTAGCCATGTGTAAAAGTCTGCGCACGATCCAGCTTAGGTATAGGTATCGGCTTCTCTCTTGGATAATCTGTCTTAGAACGACTGGGCTCTCGTCTACCGGACCCAGAAAACGGTTGTGGCGGCTCCGAATACTGTTTCTGCAGACTAGGCTTCACCGGGGGCGGGGATGGAGGTTCAACAATGAAGGGTTCGCGGCCAGGACGTCTACCCGACTTCGCATCCTTACTCCTTGTTGGAGTCTCGGTCGTAGTCGTTGGACGTCTAGATGGCCTAGGTGCTGATGACCTTCTTGGGGTTTCGTCATCGCTCTCTGCGAGGTAGACTGGAGTTGGACGAACGGTCTCGTAGCGAATATTGTAGGGAGTATTTGGGGCTGCTGCGAATGTTGCTGCTCTTTGCATTGGAGGAGGCGGAACAAATGGTAAATCTGGTTTCGGCTCTCCCTGCCTCTTTGAAGCCTGGACGTAACGGGCAGCAGTATCAAACTTATCTGTCCACTTGTCGTTCATCGTTGGTGGCAGTTTCGGCACAGCCGCATGTTCCCGCTCTCTTTCGCGTTCACGTTCACGTTCCCGTTCTCGTTCACGTTCTCGCTCCCTTTGTTCCCGTTGTTCCCGTTCTGCTCTGGCGGTAGCCTCGGCTGCTGCAGCTCTTAGAGCTTCGGCCCTCAAAGTTTCAGCTCTAATCGTCTCCTCTGTTTTCCGTGAGGATGCCTTCTTATCCGCTCGCATACGACGGTACTCTTCCTCCTCGGAGTCTTCCTCGACATAGGCGGGGGCGGTTCGAGAGTGGACCTTCTCATCTCTTCTCCTTTCGCGTCCATCCTTTTCGCGAGTCTTCTTGCGATCATGCGACGATCGTTTGGACTCCTTCTCCATCTTCTGTCTCAACCTATCTTTTTCCTCATCTTCAGCTTGCTGTCTCCTGCGCTCGCGTTCACTCCTGTCTGAATCTCGTGCAGTGGTTTGTGCTCTTTTGAAGGTAGGTCTTTGTGGATCTCTCGGTTCCTCGTACAAATCCTCAAACGATCGTGGCGGTGGTTTCGAGTATACTGGAGTTTCTCGAGACGGTTTCGTCGTCTTTGGATACGATGAACTCATCTTCGGCTCCGCATGCTTAACATCAAAATCGTAACTTTCGCGAGACCCCTCTCGAGCCCTGCTTACTTCCTCTCGCAGCTTGTGTAGTTTGACCATGTTGTCATAATCCATCCTCCGCTTCTCATCGCTAAGAATCTCATAAGCTTGTTGAACCTTCTGAAACTCATCGACCTTTTGTGCCTTCAGCAGAGGATCTTGGACCTTGTCTGGATGACATTGTAGCACAAGCTTTCGATGTGCTGACCTGATCTGAGGTAAGTCCGCATTTTTATCGACACCTAGGATTTTGTACGGATCGGGAGGTAGGCGTGTAGAAGACATGTTGTGAGTGGATCTGAGGAGACGATGGTATTAGATCGAAGTGGCAAAAAAGGATGGTTCGCGAATTGTTTGTTGCTCGTTAAGTGCGAGTTCCTGTATTAATCTATTGCATTTCGAAAGCAAACGATGAGACCGGGTAATGGTGTATCGTTAATGATGTTGCAGAATAGTGAATGAGCCGCGACGGTGATGTAGCGAGATGCGACGAGAGAGATGCGATGAAACAGTAGCAAGGTAGCAAAGAATGTAGTTATGAAAGAAGGAGGAATGTAGAAAGTGGTGAGATGGCAGGAGAACTTATTGTCGTGGTGTGATGGCGACAACCGGTATTGAAGATTGAAAGGGCTCGGACAACGGAATGAGTCGAGGAAAGGATGGGGACAGGATGAGATAGTAATGGACAGGATAGATAATCTGGGATGTCGACCTGGATATCGATGGTTTGTATATTCCGATCTTCCCCAAACCCTGAAAATCCCTGGAAATGCAAGCTTCGAGAGTGGAAGACAGGATGAGGTCACGGACGATTATTTCCCTTCCCGCTTAACCTATGGAGATCGAGCAAAGCGATGGGACGAAGAATAAGCCGTGCGGGCCCTACTCGAAGACCGACCGAGAACGCGGTCGAGAATGATTGGTGATGGTGAGGTAAAAAAGGTACCAAGACTCTCTCGCTGAATGATCGGTTGTTCTTCGTCGGTCGGAAGAAAAGAATTAATTGACTCAGCAAGCCGCAGCAAAAGCCAGAATCCAATGAAAATTCGCCCTGAACCAGTCAGTTTCGAATTTAGCCAAAGATCCGTACGCAAGTACCCAAGCGGCCAGGAGAGAAAAAGGAATTCTTCGTAAGCTCGTGGCAATTTGTAACGGTCGAAAAGGATTAATTGGGATGGAATGGAAGAAGGAAGAAGGAATATCTGAGAAGGGTAAGAAGATAACGTATTTCGCCTTTCGTTTCGTGTCGGGGAGTCGGGTCACCAGATAGATATAATTGCCTTTCGTTCCGTGCGGTCTGCGGTGCGGTGCGGTGCGGTGCGGTGAATGAGGTGAATGAGGTGAAATAGAACTGAACCGATTGAATCAAGTGGATTGAGTTGAATTGAATTGGATGGAGTTGTGGCTGTGGAGATGCTCGTCGTCGCCGAAATAATAGACTGGACCAAGATTGGTAAGGAAAGAATAAGGATAATCTAATAATGTAATAGTGCAATAATAATAATAATGAATTGATTTGGAATTGAGTATTTGGAAAGAAGTGAAGATATGCTTTTTAGTTTTGATCTTGTTTTTCGCAGCTGGTGATGTGATATGATGTTTGTCTTATGTGAAATACCAACTACACTGAGGTAAGATGGTAAACACAAAAAGCGAGAAAGGGACCGAGAAGAGGAGAAGAGTTTCCAACGGGTGTCAAGAGAGCATATATGGATACGGCTTGTGTATACCTGGGTGTCCACGATGCCTTCACCCAATCCGTGAGAGATCCGAAGTAGAGAAGACAAGAATGGGTTGATGCAGTCCCCGCCTTACTACCAGTAAGAGTAATGATATCTCGAGAGTGATGATAGCTACTCCGCTTTCCTCTCGTTTCCTGGGTACCGGTAAGAGTGGTAGAATTGCACGTATCAGATCGTCTCCTATGGGACCGTACCGTGTCGTATCCTCTTGTACGAGTATAACCTAGCTAGTGTCTGGATTCGTCGGCGTAGTCGTACTCCCAAGTCCAAAGTTATGTATGCTGTTACCTGTATGGTGCTTGGTGGATGTATGGTGCATAAAATATGTACGAGACAGTCAAGGTATTATTGTGCTCCGTGGACCGGCAACCACAGCAAAAGTAACCAAGCGAAGCAAGCGGGAGTATCAATAGGGCGATTGTCAAAGGTGTCTGTCTGTGTTAATGAGGCGGTGAGGTTGTAGTTTTGACGATTCGCGAAGGTCGGGCAACCCACTTCTATCTGACGTGCGAATGAGATATCGAGCTTCCGTTGGATATGCTTAGCCTGTTCCAAGAAATGGCTGCGGACAATCGAATCAAAAATAAGTTGACAGACAGCCTTGGTCGATTTGTGATTAGTCGAACTTTGAAAAGAAGGGAGTATCCGTTCGATCGAAACAGTGGTCCCAGCAGGGCGATGTTTCGACTTCCTGATCTATCTATAAGAGAGTTTCGTAACCACCAGAGTCGGGAGGGGGCAGGGCAACAGTCAATGAGCCTCGCTGCGTGAATGGAAGATGGAATTGAAAGGATGAACAGCTGCTGATGACGATGTATGGTAGTTGTGCGTAAAGGAATATGATTCGCCTTTATGGTGATGATGGGCTGGATACAGGAGAAACAGTTGGAGGCGTACAATACAACGCCGAGCTCTTCTTGTATGGGTATGCTTGGAGCTGCGTCGATGATGGGGGATAAGATCAATATGAGGTAAGCCTGCTTGGTCTGGGCTGGGTCTTATGGATGAGATAGGTAGGTAAGGCGTGGTAGGTAGCCTTGCCTCTGGGTGATGAAATGGTCGAGTTAGAATATCAGGTGAAGGTATCCGAGGTCCCCACAGCGGAATAAAATGTGCAAAAGGCAAAGTTCTCTTCAGCACTTGGAATAAACCAACATCGGCCTCGCTAGGAATCGAATTATTGAATCGAAGCGGAGTCCAACCCGTCGAATAGGGCAATTTTTGTCAGAAGGAAGCTGGCAGCTGGCAGCTGGATTGATAGTGTAGAATAGGATTCGAGATGTTCAGAACAATTCAGCTAGGTTGTTGCGCAAGAGGGACAGGTGAGACTCAAGACTGGGTAGAACGGTAGAACTGGGTATTTGTCTGCCGATGACTGGCAAATATAGATAGGGATACAGCATGATGGCATTTACAGTGTTGGGTGACAGTCCACTCTATTGTTACAACACAGCAAGCACTCACCTCCCCATCATCATCATCCTCGTCCATCATGACCTCCCGATCGACTGAGGAATCACTCCATCTATTCAGAGCCCTTTTCACTTCACACGAGAAAAACTAGGTAAACAAACAGCGCTGGGAACTCCGGAGCTAAGTAGGACATGACCGCAAGACCCTTCTTTCGATTGGTGTCGTGTGAGCCAGTAGAATTGGATAGCTTGAGGCCCATAGAGGATCCAGAGTGCATGAGACCACCACGTTCTGTGCTGCACGCTTGGGTAACCCGAACTAAGTGGAGGGGTTGCCCACCGCTATCTAGATTTTTCAGTGTCACTCAGTCTTTTTCTCGGATACAGACGACGGGAGGTCGAGCTTGAATTTTGGTCATCATCATTATTTTACCGCCGATGCAACTGTGACGGTGATGGTGATGTTAGTGCCGTAATGGGCATTGCCTTCTACCGACCTGCTATCTACGAAGTACAACTTCCAACTGTTAGAAGACAAGGCAAGGCCGAACTTCTGACGGATAAAGACCCGAGCCAAATTTACTGTCTACGCACCCTTCCCTTCCTCCTCGGACTTTTCTGCTCTCCCCTCTTTTCCTCTTGTGCTTGTGCCTGTGCCCGCAATAGGGACCAATGAAACATTGCCCGCATAAAGGCCCAACTTTTACCTGCGCAGCTGCGGCCCCGGCACATCTTTGGATGATGCTGTTTGGTCCATAGCTCAGTTGCTCAGCGTTTACATGTGTTCCTGAGCCGAATCGGGAATTTATAAATATACGCTCGTGTCACTATCACCTCCAAACCCTCTCTCATGCGAACGACCAATCTTGTACATGAGGACTCCGTACAGATCCCACAATTCCATCTTTCTTCTTCCTATGACTTCCATCGCCAAAGGAGAGACAGACCTACTTTGGAACCTCGTGCATATACTTAGGTACACCGTACATGGAGCATTAGTCTCGGCAGCTTTTAACGATAGTTGGTCATTCGTACACTAGAAATATCCGAAACTTATCCTTCAGACTAGACATCGTTTCTAAATGTACTCATTCTCTCGTGTTTTTGTTTTCCAAGGAAGGTCGATGGATGGAGAAAGAGCTATGATTCAGGATTCCCACTTCCCCTTCTCGCTCTCTGATCAGTCCCGCCTTTGGCGACAGATCTCCCGTACTGTCCCTTTTGTGAGCGAGCATTCTCCCTTAGGCTAGTGCAGTGCAGTGCGTGCAGCTGCATCATGTACTAAGCAAGGGCAGCGTGGGATGCTGTGATCAAATGGGGTCGCAGAACTCATGACCTTACTCAGGGACCTGGGAGTAGACGTATTAACGGTAAGCATTCGCCATCATCCCAGCATTTGTATCAGAGACTGTCTTGATAGTCCGAGTTCCCTGTCCGTATATCGGCTGCCCCGCCATCCAATCTGAGATGACTTGATCATGGATCTCGGTTTCAGCCAAAGAGCATCATCATCTTCCATTCGATTACCCCTCAATTACGGTCTGATGTAGAAGGTGGAGCGATGCTATCGATATCATTTCACATTACTTTGGCTTTACCTTAATGCATTCATAGGCCTACTGTACAATTCGAGGAGAGGAAGCCAGTCAGGCTACATTTAACTGGCCGTAAGCTCGAATTGCTCCACAAAATTCAATGCTCCTGCTTCCTATGCAACGACAGATGCTTCCTGTTGAACGAAGATGGGATGTCTATGTGATGCCTGCTACCCCAGTGGAGTGCAGAGTATCATTATTACTGGCAGGAGTCAAAACCTTGGGTTCGTCGTTGATTCGGCCATCCTAAAGTATCCGCATCTTCAAAGGAACTCCTGATGGTCGTCGCGTGGGATGTAGAATATTTCGGCGACTCGGAAAGCAGCCTGGCATTATCAACTCTTAATGGTGAGCACAACAATGGTGTTCTTCTGGAACATGCAGAGAAGGGTTCGTTGAACTTCAGTCTTAGAACAGAACACGTTCATGGTGATAGCCCTGATCTGTTGCAGGACCACCGAAGGGGTTCCTCGTGCACCTCCCTCCATATGATGTCCATTTCCAGAGCACGTTTCGCCCATGGTTCTAGATGTGGAAAGCCGTTACATCGAGGGCCAGCTATATAACTTCGAGAAGTGGTTCTAGATAGGGTTGCTTATGAGACCGGCGGATCACTCCAGGCCTATGGAGGAGCCCCGTCGACGTACGGACGGAGTTCTTGCAATGGCTTCGGCCCTCTATCACATTGTTACTCGCCACCTACAAGTTCTAGAGCGCAATACTCCTTCAGTTAAGGCAACGCAGAGCTCCATATCAAAAAAGACAATTCCCTGATTTTGGGTGCGAATGAAGGAGGCAAAGTGGTCCGCAACCATTAGCAGGTATTTTCGTTGAAAAGAGGCGGCCGTCGTGAGACCTCTCTCTTGTCCACATTTTGCATCATCATCATCATCAATCCTTACACAGTGTGCAAAACACACACGTACAATACGGAGAGAAACCAACTCACAACAATTGAAGGGTTCCGAATCCTCCCATCCTTCCAGCGCATATCCGAAGAACTGACAATAAACAACCAAGGAAAGTCAATTCAGCCCTTCGTAGTTTATGTAATGCGACTCCTTGTGGCACCACGTATCCAGAATCCATCGTAAGTAACAACACTCACGACCGCTTCAGAGACCACACCACAACACAACAACAACAACAACAATACCCCAAAACAGGAACCTGAGCCGCCACCGTAAATGCAATCAATGCCTGAACTGAAGTTGATGAAGTGTACTGTATCTTTTCTTGGTAAGCGATACTGTATCTATCGCAATGGATACGTAGGTACCTCTAGTTCAGCCACTCGCAATTCCTTCTCTCAGTGCTCGTCGAATCCAAACTCAACACGGGTATCATACAGTATCGTATCGTACAGTACAGTATCGTATCTTGTTACAGTATTGATCGCGATCTCCACACAACAATCAATTCCGATCCATTTCTCCACCAATTCTCTTTATGCTCCAACCGCGAATACCTATTTCCTGACCTAACTGGGTTATGACATGATGGGTACTGTATGACAAATTCTCTACAGTCACTGCCTGCACGGCACCCAAGCGGAATCTCACGATCCTCACAGACACAAGTAAGTAAGTATTCACACCATACCATGCGTGAAAGACCGACCCGTTCTTCTGTATCAGATCACGCCGACGGCAAGCTTGTCGATCCGGAGATTTTTCTTCTTCTTTCCTTACGCCATATTGCATTACCCTTCCTTTTTCTTGTCTTGCGATGGAGACTTGATGCTCGATACCCGTAATAATGTGATCATACAGCCCACTTTTTCTCCGTGCCAGGATTCCTGGACTTGTGTGTGCGTCAATCGCGCAGAAGTTGGGAAATATGTTTCGGGAGTGCCTGGCCTGGTGCTGTACAAGTACGCTGTTATACACCCCCACTAATGATGGATGGATAGTTTTGTGCATGGGAGATGAAGGTCACGAGGAGAGGAGGGGTGTGGTTTTACCCCTCCTGTTCGCGATTTGGGGGTGAGTAAGTTATTTGGCCGATAGGGATGGGATTTGCAGTAGGAAGGAAGGACCTGCTTGATCATCGGCGCGGTTTACGCACTGAGTAAGTAATGTACATCAGGTTGATCTGCTAGTTTCGGGGTGTCTGTCTGTCTGGCAGATAGAGTGGACACGCTCCTGTACGTCATTTTATCTTAGAGGTTTGGTGATCTGCTGCTGCTAGCATTTGATTTGTGCTGCGAACGAACCTCGTTCTTTTCTTCTTTTGGGCGGACTGATCGTCGTCTTCATGGCAGAGCTTGAGTCAGGTGCTGGTGGGATTCGCGTTGGTTGGAGAGAATATCCTTCCTTCCCCTTCCTTCGTCCTTCGATTTGGCTTGCATACGCTCTGATAACCATAATCTGTTTAGCTCCTACACTACAGTAGCACTTTCATACAGTAGTAGGTCAGTAGAACACACCTTACGCACATTCCATGCAGTGCAGTGCAGTGCAGCACACCTTAACGTACAGTACGAGTCAAAACTCCCCACAATACAAACTTTCTTGCATCCCATCCCATCCCATCCCATCCCATATCAGCACTTCTAGAAGAAAAAATAGCAAGCTGTTAACCTAATTCAGCCAACCCAACCAACTACATGTAAGATACAAGTATATGCTGAACAAGCCACAGAGGCGCAGGAGCTGAACCCTAAATATGCCCGTTTTCGCCCCCAGCCTTACCTCACATAACGTTCTAAGATATCCTTCTCTTGCTTACCAGTTCCTCCCAACCGGCAACGCAAATCCGGGCGCCAATGATGCATCCTTCGCGTGAGACATCTATATCGGTAAACGCCCTCGGGATAAGGTAAGGCAACATGTATATCACGAGTCAACCTCGCGATCAGACATCTCTCCCCGCTTTGTCTCAGTGGTGCAAGTGCTTACTACTGCTTTGGAGATTGGCATTGGCTGCCTGGCGGCGCATTATCGTATGGACGAACATGTTGGTGCGTAAGCTTGGGTGGATGAATGGATGGATGTATGTATGCACCGCGAGGCTGGCTTGGCTTGGATGTGTGCCTGTTCTGGTCGGTTGATGAGGCTCTCGGCGAGATAGAGAGAGCGGGAAGAGAGGGGTATATTGACGCGGGCGTTGAGCCTTGTGTTGGTGGCGTTGTGCTGACCACCTTCTTGATAGGTGACAATGGGGATCTTATACTGGAATGGGATATAGTTTATGGAGTTGGGGGGAGGGATATTACATGTGGACGGTTGGGCGGGGAGATGGGATGGTGGTTCCGGGGTGAGAGGAGGGGAGATTTTCTGGAGTTTGGGTGTGTGTGTGGATGGGTGGGTGGATGAGAGAGAGGGAGAGAAAGAGATGGGGGAAGCGGCTCAGCTGAGCCGCGTGAGGTTGGGGAAGGAGGGTTTTCTTGCGGTACTTGAGGTTTTGGGATAAGGTCTTGCCGGACAAGGTAGGTGGCTGTTGGATACCGGAAGTGGTACTTTGTATTTGCTACCGTGTCAGTCTATGTTCGCGTGCTGGTGGTTCCCGGTCTGAGTCCCAATGGTATGGTAGCGTAGGAGATTCGCTAGTGCAGATCAAGGAGCAAGGTACGTGGGATGGTAGCATTATATTCTGTCGGAGATAGTAGGTGATTTGAGCGCTTGATGTTGCGCAGCTGTGCTAAGGCCTTGGTTCACGGGAGCTCCATCTCCACATAGCATTTCCCGGGGCCGCGTCGGCTTTGAGCTCGCCTGGATATCGTTCTCTTCGATAGCCGCTCTGAGGTCTCCCATCAAAGATAAATAGGTTGGTTCGCATAAACAAAAGATCTTGTTGTGAACTCGGGGCCGAAAAAGGAATTGGGGCAGTGACCTTCTAAATTACTAATGTCGAGGGTGCCGAATTAATATAGTTAGAACAAAAGATTATATTTACATAACTACCTACCTTTTTCCCTCACATATAAAGAAAAAGTATATGAACCAAGCATACATAACTTCGATACTGAGAAGTTATTAGACTCACGAGGTAGGTAGCTCGGCGGTAATTCGGACTAGGTCTATTACAGTGCAATCCGCAACGAAAGATGATGACTATATGATTTATCCAATCGACTTAAACGGTCAAGAAGATTTCGAGAATATTCAGGTGATTGTCTAATTTATTTGACATTCACTCAATTTTCTCCAAATTTCTGAAAGAATCCGATAAGTATAAATTCTTTCGTCTTCCGTGTCTCGGCGAGTTCGGGTTCGGCGTCACGTGCCAGAGCTACGTACCACAATTTGTGGGCACCAAAGAACTACAGTCGGCATCATCTAAATTAGTCTCTCCCCACGGAACCATAAGTATTAGATTTTACAATCCTCTCTATTTTCTCTGTTTAATAGAACTGCTAGAATAGGGTGCCAAGCATGGGTCACCTTATCACAGTTGCTACTTGCAACTTAAACCAATGGGCGTATGTCTGCTCCCACCCTGGGTTTGGGATTTGGCGAAAGCTGATTGCATAACTTCAGACTCGACTTTGTCGGAAACCAGCAACGAATTCTGGAAAGTATTCGTTTGGCTAAGCAGCAGGGTGCTACTTTGAGAGTGTGAGTTTTCCGCATTCGATGGGGCAAGGGACATCCAGATGTATATGAATATAGCTGACTCATCTGTAGAGGACCGGAATTAGAGGTGTGCGGATATGGCTGCTTGTAGGTCTTCTAACACATATCCTCCGCCGTCTCCTAGAGGGAACTATACCATTCGTGCATGGGGAGTTAAGGTAGAACGAATCAGCTGACATTCATCAAGGGATCACTTTCTCGAGGGCGATACCGATATGCATTGCTGGGAGAGCCTGAGTGAAATCATTCAACATCCAGACTGCCAAGATATCCTACTAGATATTGGCATGCCGGTTAAGCACAAGAATGTGAGGTACAACTGCCGACTGATCTGTTACAACAAGAAGATTCTGCTCATCAGGCCCAAATTGTCTCTTGCGAATGATGGCAATTACTACGAGATGTAAGTACTTTTCCTGGAGGAAAGGAAGTTTAAGTCTTTTCGTCTGCCTTGGTGATTGGCAAGGTCACATGAAACAGCCTGTAGAAACTCCGATTGTGGCAGACCATACACTAACTCAAGAATAGGAGATACTTCACGCCTTGGAAAGGAGTCCGTGAAGTAGA
Source organism: Rutstroemia sp. NJR-2017a WRK4 (assembly GCA_002946385.1). NCBI lineage: Eukaryota > Fungi > Ascomycota > Leotiomycetes > Helotiales > Rutstroemiaceae > Rutstroemia > Rutstroemia sp. NJR-2017a WRK4. The sequence goes on along the minus strand of NJPR01000023.1, from coordinate 46,100 downwards.
AAACTTTTACTTGCCGCGATCAATCAGCAAGATTATGGGGCAAAAGCATGCTCCCATCGGAGACGCACTTCTTAGCACTCTAGATACTTGTCTGGGCGCGGAGACATGTGAAGAACTGTTTGTGAGTTATGGTTCTCCTTCGTCTACAGTTGAGATATGTTTCGGTTTTATATTTCAGATGCTGGATTTGACCTCAATATCGCTCATGCATTTATCGCTCTGTTCTCTGTCTCTCTCTCTTTCCTGGCATTACCAGTGTGTGCCTTCAGTCGTCGAGGAATCAATCTCTCGTGTATATATGCGAAGGGTTATTTCATTCGTGCGTTCTCTATTCCTGACCATACTTAGACCCCAAATGCTCCCCATATCGCCATGGGTTTAGATGGCTGTGAGATTTTCACCAACAGCTCAGGAAGCCACCACGAGCTTAGGAAGCTGCACACGAGAGTCGAGTTGATCACATCTGCAACGCTTAAAAGCGGTGGGATCTACATCTACGCTAGTAAGTAACAAACTTTTCTCGCATCTTTTATGATCTAGATCTCTTGGAGGAAGTAACAAAGCTGAAGAAGTTCAATAGATCAGCAAGGATGCGATGGTGACCGTCTATACTACGACGGATGCGCTATGATTATCGTGAACGGGAGAATCGTTGCGCAAGCCAGTCAATTCTCACTGAACGATGTCGAGGTGATCAGTGCGATAATTGACCTGGAGGAAGTAAGGAGTTACAGGGAACAGAAAAGTAGAGCAATGCAAGCTCGCGACCAGCCAAAATATGATCGAATAGAGGTAGACTTGTCATTGTCTAGTGAAGGCAATGGGATGAACCTAAATCTTCACCCAACAGTCTCGAAAGATCCAGTATATCATTTGCCTGAAGAGGAAATTGCTACTGGTCCTGCTTGTTACTTGTGGGACTACTTGAGGCGGGGTAATTACATATACTCCTCGATTTGCTCTGTCAAATCTTTCGCTAACCTTGTATGTAGCTAAGCAAGCTGGATACTTTCTTCCTCTCAGTGGCGGCATCGACTCCTGCGCAACTGCTATCATCATCCACTCGATGACTCGGCTAGTCCACCAAGCCATCCAGTCGAATACTAATCCACAAGTTCTGAAAGATTTGCATACGATATGCGGCGAGGAGGAAGGTAGCACCTGGATTCCAGAATCACCAAAGGTAAGCAGATCTCTCGTTGTCGCCTGCTTTATGTAGAGAGCCTTTACGTCTCAATTTTTCGAGTTCTTCGAGCACCCAAGTCACATATCTCAGATTATACAATCTCAAAAGTCGAATGCTAACAATCATTCGTTGAAAAGGAAATTTGCAATCGAATATTCTGTACTGCCTATATGTACGCACTCGTTTAACTCCTCATTCCATCTTTTGGATCTGCTGAAACCAGTTTACGAACTGAAATCATTAACTTATGGTATCTGTAGGGGCATGGAGGCACATTCCTCACCACAAACACGCAAACGAGCTGCAGACTTAGCAGAAGCTATCGGGGCTTATCACACCGATTTCAACATTGATCCTGTCTACGATGCTCAGAGAACGCTCCTTCAATCAGCGACCGGGTTCGAAGCCAAGTTCAAAATGTACGGTGGCACCAAAGCTTCTAACCTCGCGTTGCAAAATATCCAAGCTCGACTTCGTATGGTTAACGCATATACGTTCGCTCAACTCCTTCCTCAGATCCGTGGCCGGCGTGAGGGGGCTCCTGGGTCGTTGCTGGTGCTTGGAAGTGCCAATGTGGATGAGTATGTGGCTTGTTATCGACCTTACAATTCCTTCCCCATGTCGTCGATCGAGACCACTTGCTACATGATTATTTGCTAACTTGTCAAGGTCTCTTCGAGGTTATTTAACGAAATACGGTAGGTTCTCGAAGCCTATCTTTGGCATTAATCCATTCGTCTGTGGCGTCTATCTTTCGTGCTGACTTGGAATCATGAACAGACTGTAGCTCTGCAGATATAAACCCTATCGGAGGAATCTCTAAGACGGATCTGAAGCGGTTTATTCTATGGGCTTCGAAACCAGAGACCTTCGGACTTACTCTTCTTCACGAATTTCTCGATGCACCCCCCACAGCAGGTAAGGGAAAAGCCAATGATACACTTTTTGTATATCGAGGGGAGCAAAAAAAACCCTGGCTTCTTTCGGCCAGTCCCCTCTCGATCCTTCCGAAACACACTCTCTTTAGGTTCAGCAGAAATCTACTGACTCCAATCAAACAGAACTGGAGCCTCTTACGGACACATATGTCCAAGCTGATGAGGCTGATATGGGAATGACATATGATGAGCTCTCTGTAAGTAACACCATCCTGCAAGATATAACTGTTACAGCCTCACAAAATCGTGTTACTGATATTGTATTGCTGCGTAGGTTTATGGCCGGCTCCGTAAAATCAACAAGCTTGGCGTTTACAGCATGTGGGAGAAACTATGCTATCTATGGGGTGATAGACTGTCGCCTCAACAGATATACGAAAAGACGTACGTTTACTCCAAAGTTATTTACTTCTTCTGGGCACCAGGTGGTTCTGGGACACTCTCGGTCCTGTACCGAGTCTTTTCAACTAGAAAATGTCATATGTGAGCTTTCTGTTTAGACTAATATGCTAACTCGATATCACAGACGCTTCTTCCACTGGAACTACGCAATCAATCGACACAAGATGACTACGTAAGTGATGTTCTCCCTCCACCTTTAGGACCCAAAGAGAAACTTGTCCTCATTCTCAGCTTGCTCGATTCATCATTCTAGTACAAGCTAACGTAAACCTGAATAGGATCACCCCAGCGTATCACATGGAGGCGTACGGTGTTGACGAGTAAGTAGATCTTCCATGCCTTCTCTTCCAATAGATATGATAAAAGCGTATATGCTAACAGCATATCCATAGTAATCGCTTCGATCAGCGACCATTCCTATATCCCAGCTTTGAATGGGGATACAGAAAGATCACGCGAGCAATCGAGGCAATGGGTGAGTTGGGCACACGGATTCCGGGATCGTCGGAGGCGGACAAGACAAGTGAAGCACAACAGCAGTAGAGTGTCGGCTATATCCTCTCTTACCGTGCATTAGAAAGACAATGAGAAGTTAGATTAGATATAAGTTCCGTCAGCTTGCTAGATAGTGTGAAAGCGTCGTCCAATGGACATGGAAAAGTTCCTCGATCCTTAGAACTTAAGTTGCTGTCCAGGATCCTTTACCTGCAAGCCCATTTCTGTCAACATAAAGACAAAAGATAAACAGAGCAATCTGCCCCAAAGCCGCAACGAGGTAGTTCATCCATACGAACGCACCGGATAGATAAAAGGAAATCCAACTTTCGCTCGGAGGCCGGTCCACTCGAAGTCTCAGTCCTTGGCATACTCCTAGGACCACGAAAGTAAGAATCTGAAGGCCTAGTGACACGAGACTGATGTTATATCGAGCTTGTAGCGTTGCTGTGGTGAGGATTTGCGGTAAATATTGTGTAAGCGTTAGGATAATGAGAAAGTATACCCAAAAAGTGCCAAGAGAGAGGACGGCAATGATCCAGAACCACCACTCGTTTGTCATGCGATCTTCCGCGCCCTCTTGTACGGATTTAGTTACGAAGCGGAGGTATCCAGCAGAAAGAAGCGTAGTAATTGAATATGTAGCGATAATCGCCTTCAAGGCCCTGGAGCTTATCGGATGCGCTGTGATGCCGGTCAGATGTTGATGTTCAACGGGAGCGATGGGGGTTCGGTAGCTGATGTAAAGAATGGCACTGTCTCGTCATTAGTATCGTATAAAACTTCACAGCAACAAGGCAGGGGAACTGACATCACTATGGCACAAAGACATTGCAGTAACACCTGTACATGCCCAAGTAGGGCAGAGAAAGCTCGGAAACCTTTCAAGCTTCCAGACTGCACGTCCGCAAACACATCTGGCTCGTCAAAGACTAGCGGATGCAAATACGCAGCCGCCTGAGTGGTAGCAAAGAGCGTCGTGATGAGGACTGTCCAAGATGAGATACCGTAGGTGCCATGTCTTATGATGGTGACAGCCTGAGGTATATAACTGCCAATAATGGCAAAGCAAATGAATCTGTCATGGAAAGAATTAGAGGATCGATGTGCAAGGCATGTCGAGGTGGGCAAAGACTTACAGTTCGAAGAACGTACGAAAAGGGCCGTGGACGGCATTTTCGTGCTCCATAATTTGTGAGAATTTCAGTAGTATATGAGATGACTGGAAGTCTTGGAAACATTACAGTGTAACCTTCTTACCACTGTTACCGGAGACGTTGATGTTCGAAGATTGAAGTGTTGAGGGGATGCAGGTCGACGGAACATTTCTTGATGTAACTACCGAGCTTACATCTTAGGATTCCAAGCTGGCGTGACGTACCTTAAGCACGGGAACTAAAATGGATGGACGCGGGAACGATAGCTGGTAGCTGTTGCGGCGTAGAATCAATGCACATCCGCACTCAGCCACCATGTGCCGCCGTTGGGCCCAATGAATGATGCTTTCGCAGAAAACTGGGTCACTGATGCCCGGACTTGGTGATCATCTCAGCGAGTACCACGAGGGTTTTATATATGTATGCTCATCATGTGCTATGCTCGTGCATGAATCTATCCAGCATCATCTCCATATGGAGAAATCAAGCGATCATAATATAAGCCGCACTGAAAGTTGTGGAGGCTCCTCTTGAAGATTCTCTCACGGAGATGTGATTCCAGCAAGTGACCCTGTTTCAAGGGTTAGTTGGAACCCCTCACTCAGAGGTAGATTGAAGAATTCCCTGCGCGTGAAATCTAATGAAGAGCCGCACCTGAGCTCAGCTCACCGATCAAGGACCCTGGCCTCAACATATCTCGACGTACGAAGCCTGGCGAGATGTTTCAGGACATCGACGGTAGCTACGGCACAGTCAATGCGCATTCATTTGATAGAAGAAACAATGTTCTACTTACGTGAATACTCTCTGTGATGTTTTCAACGCGGTAGAATAAAGGATCGAGATGATGTGAGAGCATGAACAGCAATGCTTGATCGCTGGGAGCTCGAAATAGGAACGAATGCGATAAATATTGTATGACAAGAAGTTGAAAAGTGAGTATAAGAAATCGTGATAGTAACAGCAATGAACTTAGGAGAATCACACATCACTGATTCCACTCTGAGCATCTACCCCTTGGCAATAACTCACATAAATCAAGATGTTGTACCAACAAGTCATTCTACTGGTCCTTCTTTCCTCCTTCCAGTACTTTGGAGTAATAGTAAGTTCTATGACCCTCATTTACATAGCCTCTCTTCTAGCGAAAACTAAGGGGCTACCCACTAACACCGAGGATAGGCAAACGCTAAACCATATACCTCGGAGAGCAGCACATCCACGCCTAGCAGTTCCGATCAGGTAACTTCAACCTCACTCGCCTCTTTAGTAGACGCAGCAGCTGCTACAACTTCAGTGAGCTCTGTCCAAGATCCAACAAGTTCTACACAAGGCTCCCAGAGCTCCGTGCAAGATACAAGTAGTGCGGACCAACCACCTACTAGCAACCAAACAACTACTTCAGACCCGCCACCTAGTACCAGCCCAACACCAGTCTCCGCCTTCACAGACCCAATAGCTTCAGCATACTCGACAACCACGTACCCAGATTCCGACCCGACCCCGCTTGTCTTCCCACCCAACCCAGACTTCTTCGGCCTCGGTGACTCTTTCGCAGCAGGTATCGGCGCCAGCTGCGGTTCAATCCTGATTGATGACCCTTCCAACGGCGAATGCAAGAAGTGTCAGGGAGCCTACCCCTATCAAACTCGATTTGGTTCCCACAACGGCGGACTAGAAAATGCACTTTTCAAGTTTTACGCCTGCTCCGGAGCCAAAACTGACGGAATAGTCAACCCACCAGGACCCGGCAAGAACAGCCAGGTGCAACAGATCGCGGATTTAAAAGCTGGGGGCTTAACCAACTTCGGAACTATTGGATGGTCCACCCTGTCGATTGGCGGTAACAATGTCGGATTCTCTCGAATAGTGACCAATTGCTTAGTTTTCCAGACCAAAAACTGTGAAGCAGAGTGGACGCGGGCATCTGATCGAATTGGCGGGGCTGATCTACAAGCAAACCTGACTGCTGCATACAATCAAATCCTCGATCAGATGGAAACCAGTCCGTTCCACTTGTATGTCACCGGCTACGGGCAGTTCTACAACGCAGACACAGATATCTGCAACAGCAAGAAGATGCTCCCGTGGCCAACCAATCCCCTCGTAACGCTACCAGTTCTGACAAATGAGCTTCGCTCCCGAGCAAACGTCGCAGTCATTGCACTCAACAACGCGATAAACATAGCGATTAATACGGTCAACGACCAACGAACCGACGGACGCGTAGTTCGTTTTATTGATATTGACCCAATCTACAGTACCAACCGCTTCTGCGAACAGCGCTCCAACTGGAAGAGCGGCGCATGGTTCTTCACGCCATTTGGATCTGACATCACCACCTCCGACTTCAACGTCGTAATAGACAACAACGCCACCGTCCCCGACCCAACCTCCAACTCCACTCTCCCGGACATCACCATCGATCTCAGTGCCGTGAACATAACCACCTGCCAGGACGAAGCAGATGATAGCGGGCTCTTCTACGATCAGTTCAAATGCACGCTTGCGCAGGAGATTGTGCCGAATTTGCCGGAGGTCTCCCCTACGGCTACGTTCAACTTTACGAGCGAGGATCCGGATGATACTACGACGTACTTTATTGTTCCGCCAGGTGGGGTGGTCGATAGTACGTTGCCGAGTATTCCGGGGACGAATCCAGATAAGGGCTTTCATCCGAAGACAATTGCGCTTGCTGGGACGGCGAAGAAGGTCCAGCTTTCGTGGTATATTCGCTGGTAGGGAGATGTAGTCACTGCAGTGGCTGCTCCGACGTGACTGAGACATTTAGCTGGAAGTAATGTTTCAACTAAGAGTAGTGTTCCACGTCCAGTGAAACAATCAATCATCACGATCGAATTCAAGAACGTTTGCATGCAGCTAGGATTCTACCGACAGGATGTTGGAAAGGGACATGAAAAGAGAGAGAGAAATCCTAGGATTGTTTTTTGCACTCATGTATTTGTCATCTCCGTTCTTCTTGTACTGACTGTACTTCTTATTTCTTAGCTTCCAATCCAGATAACCAAACATTTGACATGATAAAGCGCCTTCTATGCAGTATGCTTAATGCCAAACAAATGAGTTGAGACCTGTGTTTTGTTGTAGCGTTCAATAGTACTCACCACCAGGGGGTGTACTAACTACCCGATCAACTTCAAAACTTTCGATATTCTCAATATCTAAAGTTCATTCAAACAATCAGATGTATAATTATACTGATATTTTTGGTTCATTGGAACAATTATAATGTTCAAATAGTACTTGAACAATAAGAAGTTGGTCGGGTAGATATTGCACCCCCTCGCGCACTATCGAGCTTCGTAGAGATTCTTTGCAGGTTCATTTTATGTATGAAGCAATCACTTTCCAAAGTCAGGATGGATACTTATGATGCATGAAGAATTCTGGACACCAGTTATCATTTGACAAACGGAGATGCTTCATTTTCAACGGAGATACATTCCCCACAGAAGTACGATCAGCTAAGCTGCTCAAACTTCTTCACAAAATCAAGAACCGTCTGAGGCTGACTCAGAAACGGCGAGTGACCAGCGGTGCATTCCTCGGTATAGAAATTGACCCCGGTCATTTCAACCATCATCTTCTGAAACTCAAGTGGAATTGCTTCATCAGCCTTGCAGAAAAGGTACGCACTATCATAATGCTGATATGCAGCATGTGTCAACGGCGCCGACTGTGTCAGCAAGCTTGTAGGCCTAAGCTCCGCAAGCCAACGATCTTGCTCCACAGGGCTAAGATCGTTGTAGAAACGACGGGCCGGGTCAGCCATTGTTATTAGACCACCTTCCTGCATACGGTCAGATCAAGGTCAAATTTTCTACCAGCAATAGTGTGGATAGATTAAGGGATTCAAAGTTCTAACTTACCTGTACAATAAGCCAAGGCGGGATCTCATCATTGTCACCCCGTGCCGTCATAAGAGATTTCCCAAGCGGAACAATCAACGCACATAGGTAAACCAACTTCAACACGCCTCCTGGCTTTCCTTGCTGGCTTCTATCTTTTTTGCTGTACGACTTCTTTGTAGCCTCAGAACCAACCATACCGCCCCAAGAGTGCATGACGACAATGACATCCTTGCCTTCTTCTTCAACCAACTTCGTAAGCTGGGATTGAATTACTCGGGCATCATCAGCAAGTGAGACTGGAGGACCGGGAGGAGATGGTTCCGGGTTGTAGGTGGGTTGTACAGGGCACTCAGTTGGGTAGTGGGCAGCTTCGAAGAGTTTTCGGACAGGAGCAAAATGTGCGGGGTGATGCCAGCTGCCGTGGACGAATAGTATAGTCGGCTTGATGTGAGTTTCCATGGTTGAATAATGGCTGAGGAGTCCTCTTGTCGCTTCAAAACCAAGGTTGATGTTGTAAGCTAGATGTCGTACAAGCCCGTTGAAATAATGCGGGGTGTTGAAACTTTATACTTAGCCGAGAAGAGTCCCACTCGTACTCCGGACTATTGCTTCCAACATGTGGAGATCGACATCACACTGCTATTAGTCCATGATGGATGTAAGCAATACAACCGTGAATGCTGGTCCCAACCTTGCAAACAAGCTGAATCTGCATTCTATGGAGGTAGGCCGAGCTTCACAAATGCTGGTACTCCCAACTCATGTGTCGTGATACTTCGATAGATAGTAAGGTTAAACGATAACTTGAGTTTCATTGGCGCATAAGCCCAGGGCTTTCGGAGAAATTTCCATGCAGGGTGTAATACGAATACTCGGTTGCTCTCCGATTGGATCTTCTAGAGCAGAAGCCACTAGAATGACATGAATATGTACGTGATTTTCATCCAAATTACTAAAGGAAATACGTTATCCCAGACGTACTGGCGATACAAGCTGAAACTTTTGGTACTTGGACTGAGATAAGCTCATATCAATGGCGACAAAAGAATACATGTTGAGGCTGAGATGGTGTCAGAGAAGCCATGCATGGAAAGTGGTCACAGTTCCCTGGGCTGTATCTTCCATCGAAGAATGGCCTGAGCTGCGATCCATGGGGTTTGACATCCCAAGACCGCATTTGAAGCCGACAAATAGTTGTTCACCTACCGATTCCGTCAGACTGGCAGGAAATGAGTCAGCACAGAGAATAAGGCTCTTACAAAGAAAGTAAATAAGTTTGTGTTGGCCATTGTGTGCTTGGAAGCCATCCTGACTGGCAAAGTTGCTCCGCTCCGCCATCTAGAGCTGGTCCGTGATGGACCTGATGAGAAGTAACTATTCCAACTAAACGGATAAGCTGATAACGTGGCCATCACTAAATTTCTATACCCCCTACCTTCCCAGTCCAGCAGCAACTTGCAACGAAAGTGGAAATAGGCGGTTCGTGATTTGGAAGGTTTTTCTTACTCCGTAACCAACCTCCGTTTGATTTGCGGAACAGCCGCCGCTATTATCAGTACGTAGAGCGAAATTCATGATGTCGGTCTTAAAGCCTTGAGAATGTACCATACTAAGACCTAGGACAACTTGGATGAGACGTTGCTAGTACTGGCCAACTCATGCTATCTTTCACTGCTATCTTGTCATTCGCCCCAAATACAACTTTAGCAGGTAGATTAGTGCATCGAAGATTTCCAATGTGTAAAGACAACGGAGAAAGGAATCGAGGTTAATACAAATATTGTGAGAAGTCATTCTGCGGAATACATTTGGGAACTTAAATGCAGAATGAAGACCACTGTTGAAAATGTTTGTGGGGAATCAAGAAAGCTTAGTCTAACCATTGCTTTTAATCACATATTCAACATAGACATGACCACATAGATTTGAGTTTCCCTCATCTATCGCGCCACTTGGCTAGATGATATTCGATACAAAGCTGCAACACGACCGGGCCTGAGAGCTCTATGCAATGACATTGGAATAGGTCTTCATTTGGAGGTTGTATGCAGCCGGCCTCCAAACAGAACAGTGACACTGCTGTAGCATGAAGAAGTAAATGCAAGCAACACCAACCATAGACTAGACTGGTGGTGCCGCCGCGTGACAAATTCTGCTCGAGCCATTTCTGCAAAGGGAAGTTTCAGGACTGGAGTGTCAAGCCCGTAGGGTACTTGTGCTTGGGCAGAGCGAATCACAAAGAGGAGTCAACCATGGTTGACTAAAAACAGAGAGAACACGCGAGGTGAAGGCAACCGTTAAGGCACTCAGGCGAACAAGCAGGAAAGGTCGTATAAGACTCTGATGTAAGTAGTCGCGCTTGCGAGACAGACTTCGAGATGACCAGGCTTGATCGCTGTCGACGAGCCTGACTATCAATATTTCTGATATCTTCTTTCCCCATTCTGATAAAAAGCCCAATATATCCAGCTAACTTACCCACAAAGTTGAGCCCACGGGAAGCTTTACGACAAGTGGCATAACAAACCCATTCAGTACGTCTCGAGAACCACAAGATCTCGGCGCATCAGGTTTATATTGCCCATTCCTCACTCAGAACCTTCAGTACTCTCCTTCTTCACGTCCCTCCTCTCTAGAATTTCATCTACAATGCCCATTTCCAGCGCCTCCTTGGCACTCAAAAACCTATCTCTCTCCATCATCTTTTCAATCTCATCCAAAGTATGCTCTTTAGTCAAATGCCTCTTATAAATGCCGTTTAATTCCTTCCTCACCCTCAGAATCTCCGTCGCGTGTATCGCAATATCGCTCGCTTGTCCGAAGTACCCTCCGCTTGGTTGATGGATCATGATAGAACTATGTGGGAGACAGAAACGCTTGCCCGCTTCGCCGCCGCATAGGAGCAAACTACCCATCGAGGCAGCCTGCCCAAGGCATACAGTTGAGACGGGTGATTTGATGTATGTCATGGTGTCGTAGATAGCGAGACCGGCTGTAACAGAGCCCCCAGGGCTGTTGATGTACAGGGTTATGGCCTTATCTGCGTTGTCGGACTCGAGCCAGAGTAGCTGGGCTACAATGGCTGCGGATAAGGAGTCGTTTACCTCGCCATTGAGACATATAATTCGTTCCTAAACATAACGATTAGGCGCTGCAGATGCATTGGATGAATACTGGGAGCCAACAGCGAGAAGCACGTACTTGTAAAAGCTTTGAGAATATGTCCGCTGAGAAATTCGTCAGTGGGGCGTATCCAAGGCTGTAACTCTATACATACAGGTTCGCCAACCACCTCCCTACTTAATTAGCATGCGCAATCTATTCATCCTGGAAGTGGCTAGGAGCTCACAATCGTTTCTGTGATGTATGGTACCGGCGTCCAAGACTTTGGTTCCGACCTGGATGCAGTGGATGATATTGAGCGTAAAGACGTGAACACTGCACTGCGCACAGCGGGCGATCGAAACAGTCTCGTTGTAAGCATTGTGAGCTTAACGTGTCACTGTCTTCGAAACGCGTCTTTCCTCAAGCTTTCACGCGCCGTTGACGAGTGACGACGGCTTTACCTATGGAGGGGCATTTCGATTAGTCATCAGAACTTCAAAAGAGGTCTTCAGTGAAAATGAAGGCAATTAGGATTTTATATTCGCCCAAAATGTGCAACTAATTGATTCTCTCAAATTTGAAAATCAAATGAACAATCTAACTAGTCAGCTGGGCGTGTATCCATTTGTTTCATTCATAATATAGATTAAGAGAGATCTCAAAATGTACGAGCAGGATCCAATTTAAGTTCATAGAGTACTCACGACCTAAATTTCTTCTATCATCGCTACAATCCACGACCTATGCGCGGACTACTACGTGGTATGATACAATGCCAGGCTTTTCGAACTAGACATAGTTCAGGATACTTGAGGTATATTCCTCACTACCGTTCTACCTTCTCTTCGATTACGCCCAGCAGGAATGTCGAAGATGAACTTCCTAAGTCCAAACTTACCGTTGAGCCTGGCTCGCAGCAGAATGGTTTTGATACTCCAACGTCAAGCACCAAGACTACAGAGTTCTTAAGCCAGAAGGAATCGGTCTCAGCAGATAAACCCCGCCAATTGCCCATCTCACCTCTGATGGACCCGGAATTTCATGCTGCGCGAACAAAGTATCAAGCCCCAAAACCACTTCCGAGCGGCCCTCCCAGCGAATTCTCAAAACGGCTGGCGAACAATGTATTTGGTAAATACGCATACGGCCCCCATGGGCGCATATACATCTGCTAATGCGTTATTCTAGCTCAGGCTCTCGCAACTCCGGTACGCCAATGTGCCGTCAATTATACCTCTCTGCCCTCCTTCTTCTTGCAAGACTTTGAATTGATGTCGCACCCCACGACCGGCGCGCCATACCACATGCCGCGCAGTCTCGCGCCCAAGCATAGGTCTCAATCCTCTCAATCGTCAAAGACCAAGAATCAGTCTTCTGAAAGATCCCTCCCATTGCAAACACCGACCGTAGGATCCCGTTACTTCGTGGCTCTTCGCCAAGCCCTCTTCCAATCCTTCCACAAGAGAAAATCCGGACATCATAAAGCTTACGAGAGGTTTGGGCGGGGAGGTCAATTGACTAAAGAAAGATTGGCTAACCTGGAAAACGCCATCTGGCGCGCGGACATGGACACCTTCATCCTTTCTCGAATGCGAGAGAACATTGGTTCTGCATTATTGTATGTGGCTCGGCTGAACAAGGGGTACATAGTGCCATGCGCCGATTGGCAAGATGCAGCTTCCAAAGCACAGAGTGGAGCTGTGTTGTGGCTGGGAAAGAATCTACAAGCAGAGGAGGGAGAGGCGGCTGCGGAGGTAGAAGAAGAGCAGGAAGTTCCGCCTGGGGAGTTTGATATACTGCACGTGAAAGGAAATGCGATGGATGGGAAGAAGATAGTGCCTGTGTTTAATCTGAGAGGAATGTTAGACAAAGAATGGGTGGAGAGGTTGAGAGACCGGGATCTCCCATTCGATGCATTTGGGGCAAAGATTGTGGTGATCAAAAAGAAGAACACCACTAAGGATATACTGTTAGATTTGTGGAGGTTACAAGGTTATGTTGCGACATATGGAGAAGAGATGATACAGGAACGGAAACCGGACAAGATTGTGATGCCGAAAATCACGGCTGATACGAAATTCAGATCGATTCTGGAAGAGAGAGATGAATAAAAATTACCCAGTGTCTTAGTATAGATATCCCAAGTCCCAAACCTGTGTCGTGCCTGCGCCCATAAAATCAATTCGTTATCACGTCTTAGAATCATAGCTTTGACTGTCCCCCTCTATTTCCTTCCTCTGCCTCACATCTCGCCAGTATCCAATCTCCCACATCCTGTGCAAAAATCTTGCTATTCTCTGGCGTATCAGCATGCAGCTGATGATACCAGCCCTCATACCTCTTAAATTCCTTATCCGGCACGCTCGCCGTCTGCTCCTGGAACCACTTCTCACTGGCCTCAAAACTGGTCCCCTTATCCTCTGTTCCATGTCCCAACCACAAGCTCTTCACCCCCTCATTAAGCTTCACCTTTCCCTGATTCAGCGCCGCAGTCCTATCCAACATTCCAGCTAAGCCTTCCAGCGTCCCTGTGTTGTGCATCAATTTATCTTCATCCATCGACTTTATAACCGCAGGGTCGCGCGTCAAATTCTCCGGCGGTAATCGATTGACCATGTGCATATGTGGTAGTACCTTTCCTGCTAAACGTCCAAAGAACACAGTGAGAGAACTTGGCTCAAACCCTTTAGGGAACCCTACAAATGGGCTTTCGAGAATCCAGCCGCGGATGCTGGGCATGAGGTCGGCATAGTTGGGATCACTTGCTAGAGTAATCGCTTCTCCCCCGCCCATTGAATGACCCATTACGAAGACTGGAACGGGAGATGGTAATTGTGGTTTAATGAACGAGACAATGTCTGAGATCACGAGAGATGTAGGGCCAGTTAGCCCTTTTTCCGAAGGTTTGCTGACGCTGCGACCCCAGCCTCGCTGGTCAAAGGCGTGTACTTCGATGCCGCGAGAGGCAAGTGTCGGGAAGAGATCATAGTAGCGATTGCAGTGGTCGGAAAAGCCATGGATGAAGATTAATTTGGCTTTAGGAGGGGTATCGGGCTGCGGTGTAGGCGGTTAGCTGAGAACTGTTGATACATCGGTGAGGGGCTGCCGGACTTTCCATGTTTTGGTATAGAGAGATTGAGGACCAATTTTATGAGTTCCTTCTATTTCAGACACCATTTTTGATGTCTTCCTGCCGAGCAAGAGTATGTTGATTATGGGATTGAGCGGACAAAGACGAACGGATGGAAGATGTAAGACTTATGTCCTCGGCGAACTCAATGTATCGAAGCTTACCCTTGTCTACAAAGCGGCCGCTAGCTTGAGGCTGATGCAGATGCTTTGCATGTGAAAACTTCTGGGGTTCTGAACCATTCAATTCCTCATGATGATCAACCTTCAATCAGGTTCGGTGTTAAGACCAGGTCAAAAATGGTTCATCACATCTTGTAGTCGTCGACTTTTCTCTCAAGAGGTTGTTAGAGGTATGGGCTACGATTGGCTATCAGGCTGTCTGAGGCTAACGCCCATTGTTAGAGAATGATATCGTTCTGCTTAAAGCTAGAAATGATTCTAAGCTTGCCCCAGTCTTGACACCACCACTCAAAGCTGGCGAAACAATCAACTTCAAGGACCTGAGATGGAAACTGAGGGCCGATGATGTGATTGGCAAACCATTCAGGGACACGGTTACGGCTCCGAAAAGGGTCTCCTACCGAATATACAAACCCACGCTCGCTGACTATGTAGTACTTTCGCCGAGAAAAGTCACGCCAGTGAGTACCCTTCATTTATAGGCGCATAGAAAACAATCCTGATAATTACTTAAGATATATCCCAAAGAGGCAAACGTGATCGTATCTCTACTTGACCTCCACCCCTCTGTACCCAACGAGGCCAACAAAAGCCAGAATGAAGCGAGAATGGAGATTTTCGAAGCTGGAACTGGTCATGGTGCCTTGACACTACATCTGGCACGGGCAATCCACGGAGCAAATACTGCAGCTCCTCCCATTCCTGAACTTCAACCAGGCGACGAAGTTGGGGATAAGGAAGAGGTTTATGATCAATGGCGGGCGAATCGAAGAGCTGTTATTCACACCCTAGACTCGTCGAGGCAGCATTCAGACCATGCTCGGATGACGGTCAAGAATTTCAGAAACGGGCTATACTACCCTCATGTCGACTTTCATGTTGGTAACATCAACGAGTACCTCTCGAAAAGGTTATCCGAAGTCGGAGATGTCTTTCTCGATCACGGGATTCTAGATCTACCAGACACTCAGGATGAGATGGAAATAGTCGGCAATTGCATGAAGCCTAGTGGTAGTCTGATTACCTTCTGTCCTAGTGTAACCCAGATTATTCGCTGTCTCCGTACCGTGAAAGATAAGAACTTGCGGTTCACTTTGGAGAGTGTAGTGGAGCTAGGATATGGCATGTCTGGAGGAAGAGAATGGGATATTCGATTGGTCAAGCCAAGAGCTCTGCTCAAAGCGGCAGCAGAGGCAAGGAGACTGGGTGTGGTAAAAGAAGGCGCAGTTAGCGACACTGACCCAAGAATCGAGGCCGAGACTCCTGAAAGTGGACATGAAGCAGAGGCTACGAACGACGTGAGCGAAATATCGGAGACGGATAACACTGATAGCAAGAGTCCACCACTGGATCCAAAAAACACAGAGGACTCTTCTGGCTGGGAAATGATCTGCAAGCCGATGGTGGGAACAAGAATCACAGTCGGTGCTTTCGTGGGAGTCTGGAGAAAGATTTAGTGGTCGTAGCTGTGCATAACATGTAATAATGTGTAGTATATGCAATTGTCTGAGACTTTTAAAAATCGATGTTTGTGGAACATATTCCATGCAATCCCATAACTTTACTTTCAAGTCTGTCAAAAACGTAACAGAATGATCCTCCAAAACTTCTAGAAAACCATCCAGGGGTAACAAAGGCGCTAATGTTCTTTGGGTCATTAGCGCACTACCCCAGATCTGCCATCAAAAGAACTTAAACAGGAAGTGCCAGGTCAACCATGCGAACAGTCAACTTACTATAACACCTAGTTCTTAAAACTTTACTTGTACATACGGGACGTGAAGGGTGATGTGAGTGAGTAAACGGACTTCGAATGGGAGAACTAATTCATTCCACGACACCAACTTCGAGAACCGGATTAGTTGGGAGCTGTTCCCGGACAGCTCAACACAGCTTCGGCGAGACAAGATGACCAGAAGAATTGTTAATATGCCCCCACTCATCCCGAGCCGATATATGCTAATCATTCATAAGGTCCGCACAATAACCCAGCTCGGCGCACTTACTATATTCAGCATAATCGTTGTCTACTTCCTCGACAATCGATATCGAGTTCTCCCCAGCGCCCTCCATGATTATATGCCAGCACACCACCCAGGTCTGGTAATCACTGATGTCACCGTCACGAAATGTTCGCGGCTCAACCTTTTCGCAAGCTGCAAGCTCGACTCGGATAAATGGCATCGCATAGAGAAAGACTTGTATTTGGGTGAAGGATGGGTTAGCAGCGCCTATGTGCATGTGCAAAGAAAGAAGGAGGAAGAACTCACGACGGATGATAAAGTGGTTCTGGATGTTAGGGTGGGGAGGCTCGATCCGGCCACAGGAACGAAGGGCGAAGGAGACGAGAGATGGGAAGCTAGACCTGCGGGGATATGGTTAAAACGGTCGGCGAAGCGTCATGCGAGTGATTCGAACAAGGCTGTTACTTCTGTGGACGTGCTATTTGGTGCAGATGCGGTTGACCCACGAGATGGATGGGAGATGGTCGGAACACCGCTGCTGCTAGATACCTCTGGTGAAGTCCAGGAAGCTCGACTCAGTATACGACGGGGCAAACTTATCCAACCTACGAAACCCATACCACGCATCAGAGACAATGGGAAATTCAAGATTCTTCAGGCAGCGGATTTACATCTGAGTACGGGCACAGGGCATTGTAGAGAGCCAATGCCGAATGATGGTACGAAGTGCGAGGCTGACCCCAGAACTTTGGAATTCGTTGGACGATTGCTGGACGAAGAGAAACCAGATTTGGTTGTCCTAAGTGGTGATCAGATCAACGGAGATACTGCACCAGACGCACAAAGTGTAAGTTTTGCGAGGCGCGTCTCACATTCATGGACTAACATGATCAGGCCATATTCAAATATGCAGAATTATTCATAAAACGCAAGATTCCATTCGCAACCATATTCGGTAATCACGATGACGAAGGGTCTCTCCCTCGCCCTCAGCAAATGGCTCTGATCGAATCCCTCCCATACTCTCTCTCTGAAGCCGGTCCCGACGAAATTGAGGGTGTAGGAAACTACGTTGTTGAAGTCCTAGCACAAGGCACTTCAAAGCACTCGGCTCTTACAATTTACCTACTCGACACACACGCCTACTCTCCTGACGAGCGTTCATTCAAAGGTTATGACTGGCTTAAGAAAAATCAGATTGACTGGTTCAAACGAACTGCCGAAGGCTTAAAGAAGGAACACTCGGGTTATACACATATACATATGGACTTAGCATTTATTCATATCCCATTACCGGAATATAGGGATAATGACCTCTACCATTTTGGAGAATGGAGGGAAGGCGTTACAGCGCCTGCGTTTAACTCTGGTTTCCGAGACGCCCTTGTGGAACAGGGTGTTGTGATGGTCAGCTGCGGACAGTATGTTTTCCCTTCCCTTTCACTCTCCATCGCCCTCCTCTTACTTTTTCCTTCATAAACTGACAAAAACCCCACCAGTGACCACGCAAACGAATACTGCGCTCTCTCCCGCCACAAAAAAGACGAAACCCCCGCTCTCTGGATGTGCTACGGCGGCGGTGCCGGCTTCGGTGGCTATGGTGGCTACGGCGGTTATCATCGCCGGATAAGACTGTTCGAGATAGATATGAACGCGGCGAGGATCACAACATACAAGAGGTTGGAGTATGGTGATTTGAACAAGAGAGTGGACGAACAGATTATTGTGGATGGAGGAAAGGCCGTTGCGCCAAATGTTTGAGTTTGAGAAGGAGATGGAGATGGGAAGACGTGTGTCTCTGTGTGTGTATTTGAACGGAACGAAATGAATGGGTGTTATGGCGTTAGGTATATGTCAAAAGACTTTGTGGGTTTTGGGATTGGGGACGGGCATTTTGGCGGTCTTGTCCTTTTGGATTTCACGGGGAGAGATATGAGACAGGGTGCTGGGATGCGGAGAAGAAGTAGGGCGGGCATGATAGGATTTCGCTCGTGTTTGTGAATATGGATACCATTTCTCTCTCTCTATTTGGGTTTCTTTCTGCGCTGTGCATCTCTGTAAATTCATACATGACAAAGCATACGATCTTATCTCAAGCTCTTCATGTGCTGCACCTATTGAACGCTCATCTTTCGTGAATTCTCTTCACCCGCATATTATCATCTCGATCTTCAATGACAGGGAGACAAAGCACCGTAAGTAAAACACGAGAGCCAAGCCAGTAATCTCCCTCAGCACCGTATACCCGCACATCAGAACAACACGCGGGCACATTCGACGAGACTTACAATAGCAGAACACTATATCACTTCATCCGTCTACTCAGTGCTCACTCTTCCCCTCCTTGTAATCTTACAGCCCAAATAGCCAGTATTCACACAGTTCGAAATATCATGAAGATACACAACGAGAAGGATCTAGAACAGCATAACTTAGTTACCAATCACCCAGACATCACTCCAATATATTACCATACCTCACGTTATTCAGGAAACATCAGACTATTAAAAACCATTCTATCGTTCTCAAGCATAACACTAGCTTCTCCTCCACCAGGTTAACTCCCACTCTCATCCGCGATATCTCAAAGTAAAGTAAGTAATTCAAAAAGCAATTTTTTCTCTCTTTCCCTCATATACATATCCCATCCAACGAACGACCTCTCACCCCCCAAAAAACCTTACCAAAACAAACCATCCATCCACCACCATGATCCCAATCTAAGGCAAATAACAACCCCCCGCCATCACCAGATTCATCCTCGTGAACTTAACCTTATAAACGGGACTCTTCTTCGTCGGAAACGCACTAATCTGATCCGGGGTAATCATCATATCCTTCCCCTTCTTCTTCCCCAACCCCGCCCCCGTCGCTACCCCCACCGCCGCACCCCCACCCGAACCCGACTGTCCCGCGCCCACAACCGCCGTCCCATTAACCCTTGTAGCATCCGCCTGTCCACCAGTCCCCACAATTTCGCCATCCGCGTTCTTGTACGGATCAGACGGGACCTCGACGTCCCAGATACGGACAGTGCCGTCCGCGCCGCCGGAGCAGAGCACTGTGGACTCGACGCTGAAGGACAGCGACCAGATGCCGCCTTTGCCGTGGCCGCGACAGCGCTTGATTTGGGTGCCTTTGGCGAGATCCCAGAGGATGATGGAGCCACCTGCGTCGGCTGAGGCGAGGATCTTGCCGTTGGGACTGCATTCGAGAGCGCTGATGAACTCGGTGTGCCCGGTGAAGACACGCACGCAATCGCCGGTTGTGAAGGACCACATGCGGACGGTCTTGTCGGCTTGGTCGCTGGCGGAGAAGATGTAGGCGCCGTTGGGGTGCCAGGCGATTTGGTTGACGTTGGAGTCGTGGCCGACCATCATGCGGAGATAGGAGATGTGGTCTTGGCCCCAGACACGCACGGTTTTGTCCCAGCCGCAGGTTGCGAAGTAGTGCCCAAAGGGACCGAATTTGACGTTCCAGACGGGGCCTTCGTGGCCTTTGTAGACGACTAGACAGGCCCATGCTTCGAGAGACCAGAGACGTATGGTGCGGTCGGAGGAGCAGGAGACGAGGAGTTTGGGAGCGGTGGATGGAGTGGAATCATTGGCGTCGTCGGGACCGGCGATTGATGGGGAAAAGGAGACACTGTAGACAGGTGCGGAATGGCCAATGAGACGGCGAGAATTAGAAGGTGGCGGATCATTTGGACCAGCTTTAACAGCTGACTTGAGTGGTTCCCCGTGGAGATGCCAGACACGAATGTAAGACTCTTCAGTTCCGACAGCAACGAGGTTGTTATCGTCGGAAAATTCGATGCAAGTAATGCTATCACATGTTAACATTTTCTTGGTGAGCGACAAGTGGAATTGACAAGACTTACGTATCAAGGGTATTATGGAAAGTAAACATGCAAACGGATACCTGTGGTCCAATGCCTCCTGTGCGGCTATCAATTCGGAATCTGTCTCGATTCTCTTTGATCTTTTGCACCTCCATGACAACATCTCGAGCTCGTGATGGGGGCAGAGGGATTTCGTTGCGGTTTGGAGCGTCGGCGCTCTCTTCGCGCTTGATGTTTTGGTCAAATTCCTCTACCAAGGACAATCTACCAGGTTCTGGTGGATGCCTTAGATCTTCATCTTCTAACTCTGCACGAACGTCCTGCGCCAACTCCGACTCCATTGGCATCATACCAAGCTTTAATACGGCATTATTATCAGCGATGTCTTTATTAGTGACACCAACGAAGGCACCCGGGATTCCTTCCTGGATCTCCGACTCATCTGCTTCGACATTATGTGCCTGATTGATGATAGCTTCGAAACTGTATTGATCGATAGGCCCTCGTTGGGTTTCTCGTACTTCACAGTATGTCTGTAGTAAGTAGATCACAACAGAGCCTCCTGCTTTATTATTCGATTCCAGGTGGGTGATGAGATTGTAATAAACATGGGTGTTCAAAGGCAATCGATATTTGTTGGAACGGTAGAGCCTCGTTATTTGGTTGTCAGATAGTTGCTGAGGTAGACTGATTGTTTCAAAATCGCGAAGTTCATCAGCGTGAAGTCGCTCAAACTGGCCTTTGAACTCGTTGAGGAAATTCTGTCCATCGCTAGCAAAACCGTTGACGATAAGCTCGATCCAGGAATAGACGAAAATAGGCCATAGGAGTCGCCGTAGCTCAAACTACCGGACGTGTCAATAAGGAGGGGGTCTATAAGGTCAAGCTGATGATCTTTTACCTTGTAGATATCTAAGTTTTGCTCGATCCAATTGTTCAACAGTCTGAAACCCTTGGAGTATTTCGCTGTCCCAAGATCTTCGGCTCGTTCTTGGATAGGTTTCCCCTCTCTATCAACGTTGGCAGATTCCTGCCTCAGCACCTGCTCTGTTCGATTATATCCCTTCTTGATGAGGTATTCAATGACCTAACGCAGTGGTTAGTTGGAAGTCGTGCCGAAAGAGTTATATTCCTGGTGGGAATGTCTGCAAAGGCTTGGGGATCATCGCAAATAAATGAAAAAGATGTTACAGTGGAATAGAGAGAGTGGCTTTTTTCCATCGTGAGTTCAAGTATAGACTGTTGACCTTCGCTGAGCAAGAGTCACGCTTGGCAATGAACCAAACTATACTCAGAGTGAAGGTGATGTACAAGATCCTCTGTTACAGAAGCTCCTGGGTTAAAATCAAATCTCTAACCAAAAGCGACTGACAGAAGATGAAGCAAATGCATGAACCGTTGCCCAATTTATTGCGTACGAATGACGACTTGAGTCCAGAGGCAAGTGCAAGTGCAGTGGTGATGGATAATGTAATGATCATGTGACTGATTGGATTGCGCTTGCATATATACTCCATCTAATCATTTTCTCACAAAGCTTCTTGTGTATTGGCCTTGCTCTCAGGTCATTAGGGAAATGAAAATACATCGACAACTGACGATCAGAGATGAACGTGGAAGATCATCAACGCGCTGAAATTTGCGGCGCGAAAGATATACTGGAAAAGCTTACAATCTGATTCAGGTTTTGCTGCGACACATTTGAACCCTGAGGGGGAGGTCCCTGAGAGCCTTGTTGTCCACTCATTCCTGCACTAGGTGGACCGTTTGTAGAGCCTGTGGTCGACATGATTTGCCAGCTGCTATGTTCTTTCCAGATGCCTTCATTCCAGTTTTCATCCACTATTAACTGAAACCATCACCTTTCTCTTACTCCATGAGCGGTTTGAACTCTCAGATGACCCAATAACAAGATGGCGAAAGGATTATGTGGGAAAGGGCGATCTGAGTGAATGCCGAGGAAATTGACTGAGGGAGGTTTGATATTTCATGAGGCTGGCACAAACAATTGAAAGGTTGTATCAAATACAACGCTAATGCAGGCGACCCGCAGAGCCTCTGTAGCACAAAAACCCCCACTACTTTCCTGGGGTTGAACTTAATTGAATCTCGACCACTCGATTTCGGCGCAAGAGTTATCAAGCATTACTGTACCCGATAACCCAGCGTCAACGAGATAGGTCGAGCTTTTTTGTTGAAAGCCCAACGTCGCCATGTCTGAATCACCTGAAGAAGAACAGCCATCAGCCTTCCAGCCGTTCACAAAAGCCGAACGCATTCAGCAACTCAACGAAATAGATAAGGTGAAATGAATGTTCCGCAATTGACACCGTCATGTCATCTAATGAGTCGCAGAGTATTCTACAGCTGGTCCAGACTGCCGGACAAACCCTTAAGATTCTCACTGCATCACAAGCATCAGACCAAAACATGTCACCACAGGAAAGACGGCAGGCTTTTGAAGCTGCTTCGAACGCATATCTCCGAACTCTACAATCGGTAGACGTGCGATTACGACGACAAATACTTGGATTGGAAGAGGCGGACATAATACCAGCAGACAAAATCAAAACTAAGGCTAAAGGAAGGCCCGTTGGAGGACCTGTGGCACCAGGACAACCGTCTGGGAACAAAGCGGATGAGGTAACTGTAGATGGCGGCATGGGAAATCTCGACATAGGTTGGTTGAACAGTCGAAGCGGCAGAGTTGGCAGAGACATGGAAGCAGAATTATGGGCGAAGAGCAGGAAGTTTCTCGAAGACCTGGAGAAAGGCATTTACAATGGACAGCCAATACCGCAAGACAGGGAGAACGGGAATAAGAGTTGAGCTTGGCTGTGGATATCTTAGCTCGATTGGGCAGTTCGAGCGCTGGATGCCGTTTCCAGTCCTATTCAATATCTCTCATGACAGTATTCATGGTGCGCGTCGCCCATTGGAGAATGGGTGTATAGACGGTTCTACATAGCTTGCTGCAGCTTACGGATTGGCTTGCCTAACTATTAAGGTTGAGTAGGTCCCAATTGAACCAGAACGAGTCCCTTTGACTTTTATAAAAACCTCATATAATTTATGGGATACTTAATAATAATCAATCCTAATTGCAAATGTCACTACTGACGTGGTGCTGTGCCTTGTTGTGCAGAGCTCTAGCATTTAATGCTACTGGATTGTGAGCTCCAATAACCTTATCCCTGCAACCGGAAACGGCCTTCACTACAAAACTCTTGGCAATACGTACCGGAAGCTTCGCCTGTGCCGCGCCGACTCTCTTTGGAACTTGGTCGGATTCATTCCACTGCGATTGTTTACATCCTGTATTTTTTGACCTTCTCAAATCAACCGCGACGATGGATCTTGAAGTCGGGGGCGATTCGCCTTGGGGAGGTATGTTTCTGCAATGGAAAAAAGAATAAAAGAACAGAAGGACATTATTGACAACAATTCTAGATGTCCCTTCCCAAGCTCAAACTACACCAGCTGCTGCGCCAAAGGCGGGAGAATCGACGGGAGAAGGAGGTTGGTAATTTTCGAGTGCATAAGTTCATCGCCTCTAATATCTCTGGTAGAATCCTCTGGAGCAGCGTCGCAGGCATCCGCACCTGCAGCCACACAGCCAAAGGCACATGCGGGGCGGGCCTCAAGAGGTCCTCGACGAGCTGGAGCACAACCTGTTAGACTCGAAGCTTTAGATGACTCTTTAGGTCCATTGGGACCATTGGGTGATAATGCGCCGACACCTCAAACCGATCAACCCCCTGCGCCGCCGCAGAAAGAACAAACAGTTACCCACAACATACGACAACCTGTAGCTTCTTCTCAAAGCTTCGCGACCCGTACCCTGTTAGACTCCGTAAACTTGGGCGATGAAGCAGAACCGACACCTGGGCCTCGTATACCACCTCCTGTTCAACCGTCACAGGGCGGACCTATTCGACGAGATAATAATCCGAGCGTCAGCATCGAACAGGCGGCGAAACCAACCTTTGATATTACAGTCGGTGACCCCCACAAGGTTGGAGATTTGACCAGCTCTCATATCGTATACTCAGTGCAAACAAGGGTAAGGGCTTTGGAAATTCAAGAAAAAATTATCAATGCACTAACTGCTAGATAGACGACTTCTAAGGCTTACCGCCAACCGGAATTTACTGTTACTCGAAGATATAGGGATTTCTTATGGCTCTACAACTCGCTGCATGCCAATAACCCGGGTATCGTGGTACCTCCGCCTCCAGAAAAACAAGCAGTCGGAAGATTCGATACCAATTTCGTCGAATCCAGACGAGCTGCGTTGGAGAGAATGCTCAACAAAACAGCTGCGCATCCAACTCTTCAACACGATGGAGACTTGAAGTTGTTCTTGGAAAGTGAAGCATTTAACGTCGATGTGAAACATAAGGAACGCAAGGAACCCAGCTTGGGAGAAAGTAAAGGAATGTTTAGTGGTTTGGGAATCTCAGTGGGTGGTGGTGGAAAGTTTGTAGAGCATGATGATGTGAGGAAGTTCTATTCCCGTATATTTAAAGCTACTAACTTGATCTAGTGGTTTCATGAGCGTCGTATCTACTTGGATGCTTTGGAGAATCAGCTGAAAGCACTTTTAAAAGCAATGGACGTTGTAGTGACCCAACGCAAGGGGCTTGCAGAAGCTGCAGGTGATTTCTCTGGCTCGCTTCGAGCACTCTCTGCGGTGGAGCTTTCTGCATCTTTATCAGGACCCCTTGAGAGTCTGGCGGACCTACAAATTAGAATCAGGGAGCTCTATGACCGTCAAGCACAACAAGATGTGCTGACCTTGGGCATCACCATTGATGAGTATATTCGTCTTATTGGAAGTATCAAGCAAGCGTTTACTTCACGGCAAAACGCTTATCACTCGTGGCATTCCGCGGAAGCTAGTCTGCAAAAGCGCAAGGCCACTCAGGAGAAATTGTTGCGCCAAGGCAAATCACAGCAAGACCGCTTGAATCAAATGCAAGGAGAAGTTGCTGATGCGGAAAAGAAAGTCCATCAAGCAAGGTTACTGTTTGAGGATATGGGTCGCCTGATGAAGACGGAGCTTGATCGATTTGAGCGTGAAAAGGTTGAAGATTTCAAGAGTGCTGTGGAAACCTTCTTGGAAAGTGCTGTTGAAGCTCAAAAGGAGGTATGTCGCTAACCAAGTCTCTCTACTTCGGTTCTTGCTAACAAATTACAGCTCATTGAGCTCTGGGAGACCTTCCTCATGCAACTCGATGCCGAAGAAGACGAACATGCCTTCTACAAGCCCCCGGTCGAACCCGCTGCACGTGCTTCATCCGAGACTGGAATGTCAGGTGAAACAGCGACAGAATCACAGGCTGCAGCCGTGGCGACTGCTGAAGAGGAAGATGAATGATAGTGTGATTATGATACCATTCTCTAAATTATGCACGTAAGGTGGACGAACAAAATGAACGAAGAGATGAATCCTTTTACCAGACCATCGTTGGCTTGGTTGTGGAGCGCTTGTAGTATTTTTTGTACATAGAATAATCGTTCGATGGTGAACACTTGTGCCTTTTATCCACCATGCTCGTATAACCAGCTGTCGTAGGTACATTGCGCGCCATACGCAAATACAGACAGGTATATCGGCAAATCTTCTCCGTGCATGTATATCATATCGTACATGCAGCCAACATGTGTGTACAGTGGGCATGCTGCTCTAAACTGGGATTTCCACTTCCCATTCCCTACATCAGAGTTGCCCTTTTTGAGCCAAACCTCCGAATTTCCAAAGCCCATCTGATCCCAATCAACCTCTAAATCTCATTCCCATCCCAATCCCAATCCCCATCTACTTCTTCTCCTTCCCACTCCTCGTATTCACCACCCCCTTCATCATCTCCCTCCCCATCGCCTGCCCCCCACTAATCAAATCCATCAAGCTCTCCTCCTGCTCCTCCTGCTGTCCCTTATTCTCCCCCGCATCCTCCTTCTTCTTCTCCCCCACCGGTGCCTCCGCCTCCCATCCGCGTCCGAACCGCTCTCTGAACGCTCGCAGCCGTCCCGCCTCATCGCTCTCAATGTTCTTCAAACTCTCTAGCGAGGGCTGCCATAATGGGTGATTGGCCGTGTCTTTCGCGCTGCGGAATACGGGTTGCGGGGAGGTGGTTCGTGTGAGAAATGTGCTGCCGTCGGAGAGGGCGACGAGTTGGGTGAAGGTGTAGGGGCGGAGGGGACGCTTGAGGAGAGAGGCGTGTCGGATTTGTTGCGTGGGTTGGAGGAGTTGTTGGGGGAGGAGTGTGCTGCGGAGGAGGGAGGGGGAGGGGTGCAGCGTGGGTGGCATGGTGGTGGGGTGCTGGGAGGTGATAATGCGAATGCTGGTGCGTCGGGCGAAGTAGTTATGCCGCTTGGGGGTTGTAGGCCGAATTGAATCGTAAAGGGTTCGCAATTATCTCGAGCGCAAATGAGAGGAGTGGTTGTTGAATTCACTGAATCGGTAAGTTTGCGTCGGGAACTTTTCTACGGCGGCCGCAATTTGTCAATTGTGCCGAGACATTATTTTTTTATTTTGTCAGCCTTGCGTGGAGGGGAATGTATGTTCACTCTGTGAAGTTACAGCCCTGCGAAGAACTTTTTACGTTACGGCTTGCATTGGTCGGATCTGGAGGGTGTTGTTAAATGATAGCATCAAATTCGTGATGATCGGTCGTCACTCTGGTGTTTTTGTGCAGGCACAGCAGTCAATTGCTGTGAGCAACTTCCATAAGGTCTTTTGGAGATGGCAAGCTCTCGGGAAACATTGTGAAAAGTGTATGTCTCTTCTTCCTATGATCGCTTTCTGAAGCTCTTGGGTTTGGGATTATATGTGAGACTAATTCATGGGAATTTTAGATCATTCTCGTGCTACTCAGCCAATATTTAATAATGCTTTACACAATCCGTCAAAATTAGCAGCCTCAATTTCCTTTGCTCATCAAAGCTCGCGATTTTACTCCTCAGCGGCTACCACCTCTGGCGCAAATGCTCCCGCGGAGACTACCAAGGGAGGGGACGGGCTCGATGTATCGGACTCGGTCAAGCCCGTGGATACTACCATTATTTGGCAGTCAGACAATAACCCCGATCTCTTACTAGCAGACGATCTCGCACCTGAAGATGATATTACCAAGCCAGAACCACCTCCAGAGCCCTTGTCCTCAATCTCGTCCAATTTACGGGATGTCATGCGACGCCTAGTAAACTCCGTGGTAGTCATGGGCGTACCGAACTTTCACCAGAGCACGATTGTCGGCGCTACCTTATCCTCTTTCACAACTGTCACTCTCACCCCCAAACCGATTGTCACATTCAATATCAAGCGTCCCTCGCGGACACTCACCGCCTTGAAAGCAACACTCGATGCATCCGGGACGGATCACCCCAATACTTTCGAGATCTACATATTAGAAGCACGCAGCTCAGCGGTCGACATCGCCACTGCGTTTTCCCGCGACGGAAGACCAACCGATATCTCACTTTTGTATGACATTACCACCGAGCGGGCCCGCAGGATTTTGAGAAATGGCGTTAGACGTGCGTTAGTATGCAAGCTGCTAGACGGTGGCAAGGGACTCATCGAGGTGGGTGATCATACGTTGGTTTTGGGCGAAGTGGTGGAGATACAGCAGCCGGAACCTGTTATGAAGGAAGTTGATCCGAAGAAACACCCTATTCTCAGAGGTTTGAAAAGAGATGAGAGAGCAGAGATGATGAAGACACTGCCGCGGGAAATCGCAACGGAGAAAAATTGGACCCCGTTGGCTTATAGCAAAGGGAGGTATATCAGTATGGAGAATACACCTATTAAGACCAAGGATAAGAAAAAAAATTCAAAAAAATAATGGATAAATAGAGAGCTTCGCTATTTTATGGCTGTTGTATCTTACACAAACGCGGGGTTTTGTGCAGCGGTGCTAGTCCGCAAGATATGATCAATCTCAGCACATACATACTGTCGTGGTAGAGGAAGAGATTCCCTGTGGTATGCTCGAGGGCTACAGTGTATATTATATAAATGCTGGGGGGTACAGTGAACAGAAATGAAGAGAGCTGTCTCCCCTTGGATCACAACACCACCAGCATGTAGGAAGGAATCTGTTATGAAACTTATGATATTATCCCCTGGGGTTTTTGTACCTATGATGTGGGTGACAATTACATATGGTAGCATCGGCAACACCGTCAACTTAGTAGTTACGTCTAATGCCCAGTCGGCACTAGGGTGCTGCTCTAGAGACATAGGTGGTTCATTTGTATTACAAGTCATGTGTCTGCTGCCTATTTCTTTCCTT
Source organism: Rutstroemia sp. NJR-2017a WRK4 (assembly GCA_002946385.1). NCBI lineage: Eukaryota > Fungi > Ascomycota > Leotiomycetes > Helotiales > Rutstroemiaceae > Rutstroemia > Rutstroemia sp. NJR-2017a WRK4. The sequence continues at coordinate 17,528 of NJPR01000023.1, read as the reverse complement.
ACTTTCACAGTTGAGTCCATTGGTGCACAAGTACAAATTTAGAGAGAACGATAATGGACATTGGATTTGTCACTACTAGTCCGTTTATTTACGATTTCACTTCACATCTAGGTTTCTATCAATTTCATATCTTACATATCTGGCGAATAAAAATAATATTATGTTTTGTTTTTGTGCATTTTGGGGGCATGGAGCACCGAGGAACGTTTTCCTCGGGTGCTCTTCTGGGCAGGAGAGGAGACGCATGGGTTGAAATAAAAGTAAACAACAATGGCAGACTCGATGTGAAAGAGAAATGACTGAATATTACGAAGGGATAAGGATAACTAAAGGGAGAAGAAGAACACTCACCAGGTTCGTGTTGACTCTCTGGGGCGAGGATTGGATTCCTTCCCAGTTCTGTATTCTCTGGCATTTCTGGGTTCCCTGAAATGTCTAGAATCGCTATCTCTGTGACATTTAAAGTCTTCAGTATATCTAAAATCTTTGCGCTCTCTAGAATCGCTCGGGTCGGGTCTCGCGTCGGGTTCTCGAGAAGTTCTGGGCTTTCTGCATTCTCTATATTCCCTAGAATCTTTGGCTTCGCCTGCGTCGAGTATTGCTTGGTGCAGTTGAAACATCTCTGTAGCCAGTTTCTCATACTTACCCTTTCCTACCCACTTATCCGTATGCCACTGAATCCTCTGTGTCTTGAGCCATGCCTTAGTGAGACGTCCGCTACCGCGAAGAACATCCTCCAGATTATGCTGACATATCCTGAGTTTCTCTGCTTTAACACATTTCTCTCTGTCGCAGCTGAAGGCCACCCGGATGCAGGGAAATCCTGTACTATTATCCTGCATAAATTCTTTCGTAGCCTCAGCGAACTCATCGTAAATCGCACCGTGGATCTCGCGATCCCTCCGCTGCGACTTGTAGACTTCCTCCCAGAAGGTCATTCCCGTCGCCTCTGGTTGTTCGCAGGTATGTGATGATTTGGCGGATGGCTTTTCTCTCGCTTCTTCCTTGGGCTCCTGATCTACGCGCTGCAGACTACGGAGGTGGTCACGGGCTTTTCGTAGCTCGTTTTCAAGCTTGTAGATTTCGTCCTCTCGACACTCCCGTCGTGTGTGGTCTTCGAATTTTCTTATGTCTTCCTCGCTTTGTCGCTTTTTGCTTATCAACCGGTCTTCTTCGTCCCAATCTTGGCGTCGGGCGGTTAGCTTTTGGATGCGCCGGAGAACATCTTTCTCGGCTTGCTCCAAGTCCTTGAGTGTGATTTTTTTAGACATTGCGTGTGTTAGTCGTGGTGATTTCGGGCTGTGGTGTAGTTACCAAGAACTTGTATGCGCTGCACTGATGTCTGGATGACTTGCAAATGAATCTGTCATCCAAGCATATGTGTTGATTTATACCTACTCGACTCAGTCTATTCGCTCTGTTAATTCGCAAATCTAGGAAAACAATGTGGCGTTTTCTTTATGCGAGCCTTGGGATTCTTCTTGCTTGGGCCTTCTTCTCATTGAAAGATCAAGATTGTTCACTTGAAGCTCTGCTTTGTTCATTCATCTTGTGAAAATGCTACCTCGGTAAACGTGTTCACAAGCTGAAAGCATATGTTCAGCAGGTTGCTCTCGAGTCGCGATGATACAGTAACTTCCTAGTGTCTATTCCCCTGAATACTTCAGGGTCTCAATATTGTTTGGCATCCACTAGGATGTAGCACTGGGCATTTCATCAACTCGCGATACAGCCCTTGCTCTAATTTAGAAGCCGAATTTCAACGCTGCTCAGTGTACTGAGATGTGACTGAATATTCCGAGGATGGAACGGAGGTTTTCAGGAAGGACAAAGTAGAACCTCAAACAAAGAAATCAAGGAGGATGTTTTAGTTTGACGATTGTCGATTGCAGTGTATATTGAACTTCGGTGCTGAAGCCTATTAGAATATTGGATTACCTACATGATAGATGTTTTCCAGAGGTAGCAATTCCAAGAACGACTTCATTGCTGGACCCCGCGGTTTGGCTTCTGGTGAGTCGAGCATATGGCTCGGCCCGAGCATGTCGCTTACAGTACCCCGCGCCGTAACTCCACTTTCCGACATGCAACCACCCGCACTTCGTATCAACCTCGATGCAAAACTCATGATACCTAATGTTTCTCCCTTGTCTCCGAACCCACCCTTGCCTTAGGCGCATCTCTGTCATCCGTAGAATGGCTACTTCTCAGAATCCGATCAGAAATTCGATTCCACATATCGAACGCACAAAAGAAGATATTCGTGATGACGTAAGTATCTTACTTCTCCCCCTTCAACAGATAATATGCCTAGTTGCTTGTATATGGACGAACAGATGGACTTGGAAAGGAGAGATTCGACTGACCGAGGCAAGATAGACACTGCATCCTGTTATACTCCACAAAATCACTCAGATAAATAACTCGATTCGAGTTATAAGACTGAAACCTGTAGATAGAAACAGACGCATACTCGTACGTCCTGATCCTTACTGCTGAGCGTCTCCTTCCTATCCCATGACCTTTCTCCATTCTCCTGGCCTCCCAAATGCCGTGCTATCGGGGAACGCACCATGAGACTGAGCATGTATGCAAGTATAGTTCCAACCAGGCCAATGGATAGATCTTCACATTCCAGGGCTCAGAAGCCCAGGTGGTTTCACATTGACTAGTCTTCCTCCTTCTCATACAAATTCGTCACCTGCGACTTCTCGTCCAGCATCCATGGATTTGGGACAGGAAGGGGATCTGGAGCTAGAACTGGCCGTGCAGAAAAGTCCAAATCCGCCTGTGGTCTGGTTGTGGCGGAAGCAGGAAGAGATACTGGGCACACAGCTAGCGGTAAGGGTTGGTGGGAGCTTTGTTTGGCCGCCCAGGATTAGTGGGATGGGAGATGGGAAGATGGATGATGGGGAGGACGTACAGGTTGGAGGGAACGGGTTGAACTGGTTGAGAAAGGTGGTTTTTGTGGCGGGGGGAGTGGGGATTAATCCTTTTATTAGCATGTTGCGGTTTTTGGACGCGCAAGTCAGTGATGGAACACGAGTTAGGGATGGGAACGCAGATAGTCACGATCTGGATCTAGAGGGTCTGGAAGTTAATTTTCTGTATGGGTTTAAAGCTCTGCCGCGAAGAGAAGATGCAAAGGGAGAAGTTCTCTTCTGGAAAGAATTAGATGAGATATTTGCACGACAGAGAGATCGGGGACGAAAGTGGAAGGGCATAGGGTTTGTTTCTGGTGAATCTGATGATGGGTCTTCTATGAATAGAAAGCCTAAAGTAGAGACGGAACAGCTAGATGAGATAGGAGGCAAAGGGCTGCTGTTGAAAAAAGCGAGGATAGACAGGGAGGATATAGAAAGCATTCTGGGCGCGAAGGAAGATAGAGAAGGGACGGTTGTATATGTTTGTGGACCGAGAAGTATGACGGATGAGTTTGTCGAGATGATCGGTAGGATGGAGGGGATGAGTGAGAGCAGAGTGCTGTGTGAGCGTTGGTGGTAGGGACTGCACGCTATGATGAGACCTACAGCTCGGTTGGAATTGTAGACACCAGATGATGTATTAAACGATGTCTTCACGAAATTGTAGACATAGATATACCGCGCGTAAGTCAGTTAATTCTATGGATTGTGATAAAATGTAGGAGATTTCAGTGTATGAACTAAAAGAAGATTCGCATATGTTAAGTATAATATTTATTGAGAAGTGTAAAATGAGAGTTTAGTGAAATGAAAAGCTTCGATGCTCACCAAAGTATACTGGATGAAACTGCTGTCGCATGATGAACAAGCAACGACTGTAGCTAGGTTTAACATTGTCCGTCGACTGGGCCTCAAACGTGCAAATCGACTCCAGTTCTCTTAGACTAGCTTACTGTTTGCTTGCGATTGTTAGAGAAATTATTGAGAATCGTAGAACCGCTCCCAAATACCTCGTGTGATATTTTCTAATTGACGGACATCCATATTATGCGCCAATTCCTTGAGATTCTCATCAATCAAGTCATTCGTCAATAAGTCACGCTGAGAGTCGCTCAACTTATCCCAGTCTGTGCGATATATTTCAGCTAAATTTATCAGCTCTTTGGCACGGGTTGCTCTTTTGAAGATGTCGTAATCTCTTAGTGCAACCTCTTTCAAGTACGTATTGCGTGATTCTCGTTGTTTGTAGAGCATAGCTTGTTCGACCATAACCTGAGTGAGGGTTTGTGGTTGAGAATCCCCATCGAGCATTCCAAGTTTAGTAAACAGTCTTTCGAAGTCGTCGAAGAGCTGTGAGTCTAGTTTAGCAACTCTACCACCAAGGTCATCGTTAGATCTAACATGCTGGTTTCTGTAGGCAATGGCATTGGCCTTACGTTCTTTGGGGGTCAAATCTTGCCAGTCTTTGCCATACAGTATCTCGAATACCTGATCAATATCGCCCAGGTCTTTGTGTACACTCTCAATCGACCCGTAGATAACAGTTAACACACGTTCAAGATCATGCCAGTCCTTTCTGATGTCGAGTCGACTAACGACTCTCCAGAGAAGCTCGAATTGTTTTAATTTAGAAGGTGTCATTGCGTTATATTCTACAGACGCCACGGTATTGGAATCTAATCTCGGATTCTTAATTGTATTGGATGGTTTTTCGATGGATGAGCTTCCAGGGTTGTCAGGATTGGGAGAGCATGAGTAGGGGGGAGACATTTTGATATACTTGTTGTTTGTAGTTGTTCGATAATCGAACAACTCATCGTCAAACTCTCCGAGTTTTCCCGAGAACAACTATTCGATTATCAATGAGATTATGTTTAACCTCTTCATATGCAACATAGACCATAATCTCCATTGAATTTGATTGTGTTTTCAGGTGTACAGTGCAGCTCTGTTGGAATTCTAGAGTCCGGATGATTTTTTGACTTTTAAAAGATATCCTCACGAAATTGTAGAAGTAGATGTGCCGCACGTAGATAAATAGTATAATGGATTATGATAGAATGTAGGAGATGGACGTAGATAAGTTAGTATAATGGATTGTGATATAATGTAGGAGATGGCAGTATGTAATAAAAAATTGATAATTTAAGCAATGGATCGGATTCGAGCTACCTGTCGATGGGACGCATGATAAATTCTTGGATACAATATGGAGATATGATATATTGAGTAGATAATTGAGAAGTTTGAATAAAACGAGAGTTACGAGCATGAAAAGTTCAGTTGTTCAGCAAAGAACTGGAAGATACTGCCGCTGCAGCATGAACAATGAAAGATTGTAGTATATGATGTATATGAGAAGGTTTATGGTTGGACCAGTTGTTCTTCGAGCCTATCGCCAACCTGCAAAATTGCAGATCGACTTCAACTCTCCTACAGCACCTATTGTCTCGTAGCCCCGAAATACTCATCGTGTTCTTTCCGGATTCTATCTGCGCTCTCAAATAGAAGTCTTGCCTGCCTGGCCAAGGCTGCTTCTTTGAGACGTTCATCATATAAGTCAATCCATACTTTTGCACGTTCGATTTGGTTCAACTCGTTCCAGCTTTTGCTGTATATAACAGCTAGTTCTCTAACCTTTATACCACGGGCTTCTCTTCCGGCTGCATCAATAGCAGCTAGATCAGCTGGGACGTCAAAGCGTTCAAACTGTTTTTCCACCAAAGGATGAATCTGGAGAGCATCACTCGCGCTTCTTGGTGGAGTATCCCCGTTCAATATTCCTAGTTTAATTAGAATTCTTTCAAGGGTATCCAAATCATTGGGCAATAATCGAGCTGCTCCAAGACACACAGGGTTAAGGGCATTCCGAAGCAACGTAGGGGCTGAGTTAACTCCTTGTATGTACCTAAGGGCTTTTGATTTAAGTTCTTCCCGTCTTAATTCTTTCCAGTCTTTGCCGTAAAGGTACTCTAATAGCTGATCAATATCTGGCCAGTACCTGTGGTCAGCGTACTCATCATCCAACGCCCCGTATACAGTTTCCAAGATAGATTTCATATCATCCAAGTCTTGGGTGTCCAAGCGAGCCATTTTCCATAGAAGGTCAACAACTCTACCTCCAACTGGTATCGCTTTGTAGTATAGGGTAAGCGGCATTGTATTGGAATTTGATCTCGGAGACTTGTTTTAAGTTTTAATAAGTGTAGTGGATGGCTTTCGATGGATGAGCTTCTGCGGTTGTGAAGATTGGGAGAGCATACGTAAGAAGAAGACACTGGCATCTTGATATACATGATCGATACTGTTGTTCAATAATCGAATCAAGTTGTTCGATTATCGAACAACTAGGATAATGGAACAACTAGGCTGCGAAATGGGTACAAATCAGCCCCTATAAACCACCTATAGGTGCCCCAACCCACCCGGTGGTTAGGTTCGCAGCCTACGAACAACTCATCTTGAAACCCTCTTCTTCCATGGGAACAACTGTTCAATTGCCATGAACATTTAATAACTTATCGAGCTCTACTCCTTTGGTGTATATACGTTAGCTGTTTGATCATCAAACAATTTTATGACTCTTGCATGGGTTCAAAGTTGCCTATGAACTAAAAACTAAGAAAAATGCTTGGCTTCTTTATATGCAATATGGACGATGATGTCCACTCGATTTTATTGTGTGTTTCTAGCCGTACAGTACAAGAAGTTTAGGTAAAGAATTATAAATAACATTGAAGAAAAAACAAAGCGCCGCCAGGTGGTATCTATCTAAATATCTATGCAAGTATTATGCGAAACCAGAGAAATACGCAAACTGCTCATCCTATGTCCATCGATCCTGCTTCTGAGAAAGTCGTCTTAGGGCGATGAAGTAGCTTATAAACGAAACCAGTATGATCTAATAGGATCTCTTATGCCGAGGCTTTCCTTAGGTAAACATGTGCCTAATTTTTCCTGCGTTCCCTTGCTCTCCCGCTCCTTTTTGTATCCATGACCCTTCTGCGAGGTCTAACACAGCACATACAGGGAACACATCCCACTTAATCCTAGTATCATGCTGCACCAGAAGCAAACATTGTTCAGCACTCTCTTTCCTCTCACCCATTTCGTTCTCTGCAACATTACTATGGGCAACTGGCTCATCTGCGCCATGAATCCATAGCCGCGGATCTTTTTGGTAATGCATGCCATTACTATTTCATGGCCAATGGCACTGATGAGAAAGGTGATGAGCGTGGCGAGAGGTCTGCCGATGTGAGGACGGGAGGCAGAGTAGACATGGCGACGGAAAAAGTGATGTACTGGGATGTTCCATTCGCGGGAAAATTCGAGCCAGTCAACGCTGTTCCACCAGTCAGAATAGAAATGACGGTCTGCAAAACCTGTGCAAAATTTGTTAGTGTGAAGCTGAAGGTTAGAATGGATGTAGAGGGCAGGAGGGGAAGAGGAAAGGGCAGCTACTGGGAGAGGGTTGAATTGAGACAAAAACGAAAGATTGAAGAATGAAGAACGTACATGTTATTTCTGCAAATGCGCCGAGAACGTACTCGAATATAACTAAGAAGACGAGGAGAAAGGTGATCATGAAAGGAAATAGAAGCATGCTGATAGATTCAGCGAGAATCAGCGCCGTCTCAGGAAATGATGTCACAGATTCGAGTCGTTGAGCAGATTCGACCATAACAGGTAAGATGAACTCTTCTGAAGTGATCGTGAGAAGGAAAATGACACCGAATGTTGCCAGGATCTTGTAGCCTAGCTCTGTCCAAACGATTCCCGGGGTTCGGGGGTATTCGAGTTCGTAACACAGCGTAGGACAGAAAATATAATCAACATAGTTGAACCATGTGAGATTTCGTGGGTATGTTACAGAGCCCATTGGTGAGGTAAGCTCAATTGCGAGGTCCTCTCGTAGTTGCGCTACTTTGTCGGCATGGCTTTTGGTAAGGTCTGTATTTCCCGATGGTGATCGCGCATGGCCAGCTGAACTTGGATATTGATATGCTGGAGCTTTTGAAGCCGTTGATGGAGAATCCAGTTCACGCAGTCTCCGTTCAGTTTCGCTCAGGTGGCCGTTATAGAACGCGTATGAATGCATTTTCATGAGAAGGACTAGAGTATGGAGGAGGAGGAACACTTGAGCGGTCCACGTCCAGTCTCGAAGGAAAGGTACCCTAGAAATTGTCAGCGCTCGGCCGAAAGAAATATCCTTATTCTACCAGAAACTGTGAAAGAGGCACTCACGACACCCAAAATGCAAGCCATCCTACTTGGTATAAACTCTGTATGGCCATTCCTCCACCTGCCCAACGCAAACCAAGCTTTTTTCCTGTCATACTTCGAAACAGCTTGTGGAGAAGCAAACTGATAGCTGTACTTGCAACCATAAGCGCATCCGCGAGTGCAAGTTCCCATACTTTCACTGTAAATAACTGCCAGATCTCTACTCTCATAGGGTATCCTGTATCTTTGATATTTCGTAACATCGTCGTAATAGCCATGATTGTGAGCGCAATCCAGAAGAGAATGTAGAACCCCTGGAAATCACGGTAGTCGCTGTTAGGGTCAAAATGTGATACTCTCGAGGCATATTCGATCGTTGGGAATATTCGACGGCGTTGCTCCGCTCGGACTTGCTTGCGTGCAAAGGAAATAGATTGCACAGAAGGGGGCGCATCTTCTGGAACTGGCGTTGAACGTCCACTATTCTTGTTACTTGGCTGCTAGGAAGTATGAAAACCGAGATGCGCACCTTGTCAACCCAGTTGCTGAGCCAGTTTCTAATACGTCCGTAGCTGCAATTGTTGGTTGTAACCCCTCCTCACTTATAGTCCGTATAACGGAAGGATTTGGGGGCTTCACAGCTCGGGGACGTAGAATATGTTCATGGCTGTCTCCATTGGTATATATATCTGCAGATGTCGACATTTTGAGAGTTCTGGTAAGGAGTTGTGGTTGTTATTGAGTTTGGCGCAATGGTGGGAGCTTGCTATGATGAAGCTCCTCACGAGCACCCCTTTTGAAACAAAATAAACCTTGGAATAGTTGGCACGACTTCTTCAAACTCAGATAAATATATCATTTCTGATTGTGAAAAGGGAGAAGACTAATAAACATGTCTTAGATGGCATATGAAATGTACTCTCGTAAAGGATACGGCGAAATTGGGAACAGATATATACTGGATCCTGTTTGCTTATGATGTACTCGCTCTTCCCAACGGCCTTACCTTACCCGCAGATCTTTGTGGCTTAGCATTGCAGCCTTGCATGAGTTTAATTCTGCAGCCTCGTACGCCACCCTGTGTGCATTGGACTGTCACTTATTTTAGGAGACGGATGGAGCTAAGCTCAATTGGGATGGGTCCTGGGGACAGCCGTTCTCAAAGACCTCAAGCGAATTATGGTGGCCTCTGCATCCCCGAATCAGACAAATCCAGAACAACCATTCAAGTCCCAGCTTTGAATTTCTGTGTTCCCAGTACAGACCTTGACTTCTCTGCAGCTGGGCAGATTTAACAGTTTGGCCCATCTTGGGCCCAGTGAGTGCGAGAATGAGTTCTTGTGAGTAGTAAACAACAACGTCCCATACCCCACGATGTGGAAGCTCATTATATCTAGTGAAGCAGTTCATTCGCAACGTGCGAGCTTCGAAAACCATCGCAGACGAGCGCGCCGTTGTACAGAAGGAAAGTGCTGCTATCAGAGCAAGTTTCAGAGAAGAGAGGGCAGATTCCAATGTCAGGTAGGACACCGCTTGTTGAATTGCACAACGGGATATATCTAACAGGCCGAACTTACAGACGGAACAATGTAGCAAAGTTATTGTACCTTTTTACTCTCGGGGAGAGAACGCACTTCGGTCAAATAGAATGTCTCAAATTACTGGCGTCACCAAGGTTTGCGGACAAACGGTTGGGATACTTGGGAACAATGCTTCTACTGGATGAGAACCAGGAGGTGCTGACATTGGTTACGAACTCATTGAAAAAGTATGCATAGCTGCTTTTTTTGCACAGATGGTCGCTAACGTCGTATCAGTGACCTCAACCATTCGAACCAATATGTTGTTGGCCTGGCGCTGTGCACGCTTGGAAACATTGCCTCCGTCGAAATGTCTCGAGACTTATTTCCCGAGATTGAAACCCTCCTATCCACAGCTAATCCCTACATCCGTCGAAAAGCTGCTCTGTGTGCGATGAGAATATGTCGAAAAGTCCCAGATCTACAAGAACATTTCCTCGATAAAGCTGCCAACCTTCTTTCAGATCGAAACCACGGCGTCCTACTGTGTGGCTTGACTTTGGTTACAAGCCTTTGCGAGGCGGACGAAGTCGAAGGAGGAGAAGAAGGAATCGTGGAGAGGTTCAGACCATTTAGTGGAGGCTTAGTCCGTACTCTGAAAGGATTGGCCAGTTCTGGATATGCCCCTGAACACGATGTGACTGGGGTAACGGATCCGTTCTTACAAGTCAAGATCTTACGACTGCTCCGAGTTCTTGGCCGAGGCGATGCGGAGATCAGCGAGCAGATCAATGACATTCTGGCACAAGTTGCGACCAACACCGATTCCTCGAAAAACGTTGGAAACTCGATATTATATGAAGCTGTCCTTACGATTCTTGACATTGAAGCTGATTCTGGTCTGAGAGTATTGGGGGTGAATATTCTTGGAAAATTTCTTTCTAACCGAGATAACAACATTCGATACGTCGCTCTTAATACTTTAATCAAGGTGGTAGCGATAGAGCCAAATGCGGTACAGCGTCATAGGAACACCATCCTAGAGTGTCTGCGGGACCCCGACATCAGCATCAGGCGGCGTGCCTTGGACTTGAGCTTCACTCTTATCAACGAGAGCAATGTTAGAGTGCTCATCAGGGAGCTACTGGCGTTTTTGGAAGTTGCGGATAATGAGTTCAAGCCCATCATGACTAGCCAAATCGGAATCGCCGCTGACAGATTCTCACCCAACAAGCGATGGCACGTTGATACTATGCTCAGAGTTCTGTCGTTGGCAGGAAACTATGTTAAAGAACAGATCCTCTCATCATTCATTCGCTTGATCGCAACTACTCCTGAACTGCAAACCTATGCGGTCCAGAAATTATATGCTAGCTTGAAGAAGGACATTACCCAAGAAAGTCTCACTTTGGCTGGTGCATGGTGCATTGGTGAGTATGGAGAGGCTTTACTCCGTGGAGGCCAATATGAAGAGGAAGAGTTAGTCCAAGAAGTTAAAGAAAATGAGGTTGTTGATCTATTTTCAAGCATACTCAACAGCAGCTACGCCACACAGATTGCTACAGAATACATCATCACCTCCCTAATGAAGCTCAGTACGCGTCTTTCGGACCCAGCACAGGTCGACCGGATCCGAAGGATTTTGCAGAACAATTCGGCCAGTTTGGACGTCGAGGTCCAACAGCGTGCGGTTGAGTACGGCAACCTGTTCAGCTTTGACTCCATTCGAAGAGGTGTGCTAGAAAAAATGCCTCCACCACAAATCAAAGAAGAGTCGCGAGTTCTTGGCGAAGCTAGCAAAAAATCCACTAAAGCCAATCGCAAATCCAAAACCATCAAACCAGCTGAGCAGGATCTTTTGTTTGATTTGATGGGTGACGGTGATGCCCCTAATACAAATCTTGGTGCTCCAAATGGTGGTTCTCAGAATAATGCAGACCTTCTCGCGGACATCCTTGGGGGAAGCACGTCGCCTCAACCTACATCACCACCTACACAAAAGTCCAACATGAGCTCAATCATGGATCTTTTTGATAGCTCCGCACCCTCCCAACCTACACCAACCGCAACTCCCTCAAATGATCTCTTTTCCAGTGTCTCTTCGCCACCACCTCAAGCAGCAGCTACGCCGTCTCAAACACCAGCTATCCCGACCCATCCATGCTACGATAAAAATGACCTAAACATCGTGCTACAACTTCAACGTAATGCGGAAGGTGTTGTACAAGTCTTGGGTCGATTCAAAAACTCTTCCATGGACCAGACTTTATCTGCAGTAGCACTTCAAGCTGCAGTACCGAAATCACAGAAACTGCAGTTAAACGCGATGTCGAGTTCGACGCTGGACCCTGGAGCAGAAGCAACTCAATCGATGAGGATTACTGGAAGCAAAGGAGTAAGTTTTCATACATTCGCAAATTCCTGCCTCGTCCACTAACAGCAATAGCCACCGTTACGATTGAGGTTGAAAATTTCTTATGCGCATCCAACTGCGGGAACGGTGACGGATCAGGTAGATTGGTCGGAGCCTAGGTAGAAGTTTTACAGTCATCAAAGACATTATTTAGAAATTCACGAAATCTCTCGCAATTCTCCCGTTTATGCATTTTGATGTTATTGTTTGGCGGCTTCATCTGTGCAGTTGGGTCTGCCCTTTTTGGTGTATTGCCATTGGTATCCCATACTGTTTCAGAATCCTCTAGCCAAATTGATACGTGCGTGCATACTTCTTTCCAATGCGATGCTTTATTTTTCGATCTTGTAGGCTTGATGTGGTGTAAGTCGGTCATATTCTTGCCTTTCTTCTTTTGGAGGTGAAGCACAAAATGCGCTCACGCCTCCCCAATATGCAGCTTGCGTTGAGTGGTATGTATATACCCTGACAAACTTTTACCGTCTTCCTACTGTCTGCGATGATTGCTATAGGAGTACCATCAACGAGCCAGTAAAAAAGCTACGGAAGAACCACTCTACTCATCATTCTCTTTTAACTCAGAAACCCGGTGGCAGCGAGATGATCGTTGTTCAAGATCTGATCGATGAGCTCCTCCGTAGTATACAAGCGTTCGAAAACCCCCCAATTACGGCAGCCTCTCTCTTTCAATCCGAGTCATTTTGCATTGCCATGGGCTGCTGTACAATCCGTCCTCACGCTCACTACCGAAAACGGCCAACTTTTTGAGCCGCTTGCTGAAGGCCTTGCATTCGTTGGTAGGGTACTGAAATGTTGTCCGTATCTCGAGTCGTCGTAAACGCCACTCAAGCGGCTGCGACCGGGCAGGAACTTGAGCTAGCTCTTTTGACATTGTACATTTGCCTGGATCTAATCATTGGTGAATGTCAGTTGGTATTCTCAATGTAGTCTCCTGTAAAACTCATAACTAATCACTGGGGCATGTTAGACACTTGTGAGAATATGGGTTACGGGAGAGATTCACTCCTCGTGAATGCCCCCATTCCACTTGTACGAAACGTTTCATAATGTACTGAAGAGCTTTGCTTAGATGTACTGCGCCCATTATATGGAACGATACATGGTCTATAAATACTGGTCCTTAAGACCTGCTAGTTAGTAGAGAACAATCATCACTTTCTACATCTTTTACAACGCTCGAGACGAAAATAGCGATATCGCCAAATACGACCCGCGTCAGAAGGGAGCACTACCAGAAATGGCTTCACACACCCCTGACATTCCCTCAGAGGAGCATAGGAATATTGGAGGCATCTCGATTAGTGTCGAAATCGTCGCGCGTCTCCAGGAGGATTTTCCCGATATACTAGAAGCACTGCAGGAGTTGACCCAGCAAGCCTCGTGCAACACTACAATGTTGAATGAAATTCATGCTACTATGAAAGGTACGCGATACATACCTCCGTTGGATCAATAAAACCGCTAACAGCCGTAGTGAAGGAACGAGAGAAGATCCGCAACTGGTTGTCTGATGCTAAATGCGACGCACATCACCAGGAAAAAACAGAGGAACGTCTCAAGGGCTCTTGCCAATGGCTTCTAAACTCATCATCTTATAAGAATTGGAGAGACTCAAGTTGTTCATCAATCTTGGGGATTCAAGGGACAGGTAAGTCGAATCCTGTGCGAAAACTACCGCACCATGCTGACATTTTTGTAGTCGGCTCGGGCAAAAGCTTCTCGCTGTAGGTAGCAGCTCTCTCGCTGATGTATCAAATGCTAACGTCACTTAGTTCTGCGGTAATTGATGATCTGAAACAAGAGCAGTGTACTACGCTCCGCGGGGCACCCATTGCATTCTTTTACTGTGTGCGGGATGCCGCGGACAAACAACGGTCGGATCCTGGGTTCATTATGAGAAGCATATTAGAGCAGGTGTCATGGGATCCAGAACTCTCGCGACTCAAGGAGCCAGTTCTTGAAAAATACAACCAATATGTGAATGCCTATGGACACCATGATCCACCACGGCTACGCCTAGGCTACAACGAGGCGGTCGAAGTACTACTCGAGATTTTCAACCAAAATCCTGCTACCTATGTGGTCATTGATGGTCTTGATCAATGCGAGCCTAGAACACGGTACGACTTTATCTCGACTTTACACCATATCGTCGAAAAATCGTCAAGCGTCATCAAACTATTTGTCTCGACCCGTCCAGAGACGGATATCATTAATCGATTCGGTTCGAATCTACAAATGTCTGTCCAGACGGAAAATTCCACCGATATCAGTGACTACATTAAAGCGAAAGTTTTGGAGGCAACATACCTATCTCCTCAAACGCAACAGCTTATTGTTGACACTCTAACTGAGAAAGCGAAAGGAATGTCAGTATTACCTGCCCACTGCAGTCATTGTGATACTAACACTGCAAAACCAGGTTTCTTTGGGCGAAACTTCAAATTGATGAGTCATGCGACCCGATGTTATGGGATATAATTATCCATCGCTCACTCGGTAAACTTCCCGAGGATCTTAAACAAGTTTATGATGTTATGTATCAGGAGATCCGCGACTCCGGGAGCGCAAGGCAATGCGTCGCTTTCCAAACTTTGCAGGTCTTGCTACAAGCACAAGAGCCACTTTCTTGTAGTGAGATGATTGCTACAGTGTCCGTTGACCCAACCACAAATAAAGTACTAGTTTCATCTGTTGATCAGGTTATATATACTTGCTCTGGTCTAGTGGTGTTCGACACCGGACTCGACTCGTTCCGATTCGTTCATCCCTCTGTTCAAGAGTATCTCGAGAAGAAAGGTGACGAGTCTACTGCCCAGGATGAAATTGATGAGGCTTAATGGAACGATGCTTTTACGTCTTCTTGTGCAAGTCGAGGGGCGTTATCATACCTGATATTTTGGCTCAAAAGATTCGCGAACAGAATGATGGATTTTGGAAATAAGCAGCTAAGGACTGGCGGATACCCTGCAAGCTGAGTGAAGCAGAAGTAACACAGAGCTGCATATTGCGGCTTATGTTGTCAATACCGAGGTCTTGTGTTTTCTAGTAGTCAGTAAATAGGGATACAATTCAGGCTGCTTTCATGTCTACATACACATTACACCGGCAGTACTTGTTTCAATGGGTTTAGACACCATCGCTTGCTCCAAAGTCATAATTGATCACAATGTCAAAGTGGCAACCGTGTGCTCCAAGTTTGCCCCCAACACTTTCAGTTTAACCCAGAACTCCTTCCATACCATATTCTCTCCATTCACCATGTCTAATTTCTACTCGGTGCGTGCCTCCCGTGTCTGTTTGAGGGGGTGAGGGATGAGTTGATACTCTCAAGTCATCGAGTGATTTATATATCAATGACCAGAAGAACCCAGAATGCAAAGGATGAACTATTCCAGTCCATTAAACCGAATATCAATGTAGCCCAAATCCTTCGTCTTCCACAAACTTATTCAACGAACACTATGCAGCCTGCTATATTACATTATGGTAAGATCGCATCACTAGAGTCTGATTCAGCAACACACGCCTCTCTCATCCTCCTCGACACCATTTTACTATATCACAACTTCAGTCTCACCTATTATTCCATTCTTGCCGTCAATTCTTCCCATACCTCCCTCCGCTAGTCCTCCTCCCCGTCCGATCCTCCAGTCTGCTTTCTCCATCTCTTCCCCCTAATCTCTTCCTTCCATCAATTCCTCCCATCTATTCCACCTATCTATTCCTCACATCTGCTCGCTCCGTTTTTGTCCCCACATCCCCCTTCCCTTATATTACTACCCTATTCACCTTGAACCTCGCTCGAACTTCTGCTCTGCTCAAAGCATAAACTTACACTGCTATGATTGCGGGGCCTCATCCTATCGTGCCTGACCCCAAAAAGCAGTCCCATGACATCCAGTAACTCTCTCCTGGATCAACCCTTCTCTACAGTCATCCCCATCCCAAACCCATTCCCCCATTCCTCATCCAACAACCGAATCCCATCAATCCAACCCATCCATCCAACACCGACCCCCATTTCAATCTTTCTTCCACCACACCCACCCCCCACTCCCAGCATCAAGCCTCCCCACCAGAAATACATCTCCAGACTCCACAAATAAATCCCTTTTACAAAATCCAGATCACTCGCTCGGCAAGTTCGACTGATATCTCCACCACCATTATGATTTTCCATAGCTCAACGATAGGAAAAGGGGTTAAAGATAACTTTTGCATATAGATCATCAGCCCTCAGCACCGAATCGCAGAAACACTACACCAGCGAACTACGCGTGTGGATGGTTTTGCTGGATTGTAGAACTACTACACTGCACGCGCATACTAACTCTAACTATACCAATGCATACCAAGCGTAGTCTAGTCAGTTGAAAGTGCTACTCGGTAATCTCTACGCCCATCGAAGCTGTGAGAGGTGTTGCGGCTTCGACGACCCCTCTTTGCTCTCTCCTGTGGAAATGTGTTAAAACCCCCACAGAATATAAATAGAAAAGGAACAACATACAATAAACATACTTACTGATCACCACCACCAACCTCAGACCCAAACCCCAAAAATCCATACTTCCCCACCGCATCGCCACCCTCATCACCGCCTCCACCTCTACCACCACACGCTCACCATCCCACCCCACCAACACAACACAAAGCAAGTATTTGTACCTGTAAGCAGTGCAGTGCAGTGCAGCAAACCGGTAAATGCAATGCGACATCATTTTGACTCGCCCACTCGCCCACTCGCCCACTCACCCACTCACCCACTCCCCTCCTAACCCACTCATCCACTCATCCACTCTCCTCCTCCCGAACCGGTTATATGTATGTAAGGTAACCCTATCTGCATTTGAGATGGGCTAAAAATATATTTTCTTTTTGCTGTGTGTATGAATGGTTTTTTTTATGTCTCACCCCTCAGTTGCCAAATATGACATCATTGTAGGTATTCAGCCATCAAGCCATTACAACTGTTTATTGCACCATTCGTTATGCAAGCCCATTCCGCGCAACGCAAGCAAGCAAGCCTCCTAGATCATCCCCCATCTGCTACCCCTCTTATCCTGTCATCATAATATTCCTCATTCCTTATTCCTGTTGCTGTCCCCCCCCCCCCCCACCCTACACAACCAACCAACCAAGCAACGACATCCAAAAGAGTTTATACCCAGAATGCCACAAATCCACAAACCCCATCACCCTTAAAAACCCTCAAAAATACTTTGTACCAAGCCCCCCGCAGCCCCAACCCGCAACCCGCAAGCCCCAAGAAAAAACTCCCCCCCCCCCCCCCCCCCCCTACCCCCCCCAACAAACCCCCCCCCCCCCCCCCCCACCAAACCACCCCCCCCCCCTCCCCCTACCCCCCCCCCCCCCCCCCCCCCCCCCCCCCCCACCCTCTCCCCCCCCCCCTTCTCCCCACCC